>JAXIVD010000582.1:0-60000 GCA_036785275.1 Cancer borealis | reverse complement strand
AATAAATAAATAGTACTGTCGTGGTCACCAATGGGAGAGCTCTTAGGAACAGATGTCAGATATACGTAGAGTTGATAAATAGATAGAGGTATACATATCAATACATAGCTGATCAATGTTCATGGCCATATCGCCCTCTCTCAATCGGGGTCAAGTCTATATCGAATTAAATACAAAAACTAAATGAATCATGTGTTGGCAGGTGCTTGGTAATCTTCAGTAAGCCTTTGTTTAGGGTTTGATGATATAAGTATTTATATTAACTGATAACCTTTATCACGGTCTGAACAATTTTATCAATGATTAGGGAGAAAAGCAGGGTACGGAATAGTTAGAAAATCTCTACCTAGGTGAATTAAGCCACTTTGAAAACCTTACAAGCTATAAATCCTTAGATAAATCTTTAGATAAGTATATTACTTAATGAATACAAGTAAAAGACAACAAGTAAACTATTACAATACTAACTCTTATTTTTACAACAAAAACAACAACAATTCAATATTTTATACAACTGCTAATTGTAATAGTACTACTAATAGTAAATATAGTAATAATAATATCAATATGGATATTAATGATTATAATATCAATAATAAAAGTGATAATAATGGAAAAATAATAAAAATATTAATGATTTTAATAACTATATCAATAGATATAATCAAAATTCAATCATGAAAATGACAATACTGATAGAAATAATAATAAGATTATTAATAATAATAATAATAATAATAATAATAATGGTAATAATGATAATAATAATAATAATAATAATAATAATAATAATAATAATAATAATAACAATAAGAAGAAGAAAAAGAGGAAGAAGAATGTTCAAAGTATCATAACAGTGTTAATGGTGGTGTTTGAGCGGCACGTGTTCCGTCACTTTAGTTTATGTTACACTCGTTGATGTCATTAGTAATGACAGGATATTGAAAACACATTCCTGGCATTAACATAGTTTGTACTTATCACCGTCTCACCACCACCACCACCACCACCACCACCATCACCACCACCACCTGCCTAACGGTGTAAAATCTCGGTAGGAATGGAAAGTTAGGTTAGATTAGGTTAGGTTTATTTTTGTTAGGTTTAGTTTGTTTTGGTTCGGTTTTGGTAGATTAGGTTAGGTAGGTTAAATTAGGTTCAATTAGGTTAGCTACTTAACACCTACTATTTGCCTAACCGCTTGTAATGTTTTCAATGGTAATAATTTGAATGAAAATGTCATATTTCTAACACAAATGCAGTATTGAAAGGACATGAAATTCTAATGCATTAAAACCTCCACCCAATTTTACGAAGTGTTCATGAAAGAAACTTACTACAATGTTTTTCAAATAGTTCAATACTATAATAAATATCACGGGAGAAAACTACTTGTATTACACTTGTTTAATGTACATTCTTTATGAGAAATACTAATATGAGAAGAAAACGCAAATATATTCACACTATAACTATAGCAACTTGTTTTTGAATTTTAGTGTAGTGACGTAAAAGGATTTTGTTGTTCCTAGGATATGAATATTGAATAGTAATCAATGATAATATACATTGTTACGGTCACACCGCAGGACACGGTTTTTATACTCTAGTGCCGGGCGTCAGATTATGAACAACCCAGTCACAACCACGTTACGGGCGTGTACGAACTGTAATGCTGATGTTAATACGTCCTTTTAACCCACCAAAGGACAAGGAAAGTCGACTATCCCGTAGGCCTAGTTTCTCCGAGGGACACGCGCCGGCGGCTGGACAACAGGCTATAAGCAGGAGTGCCCGGTTAAGGAACCTGTGCACCCTTTCAGCCAACACACATCACCTACAGCCACCCCGTTAACGTTAAGAGGTCGCCAGTCCTTTTTACCCTCCAAAGGACAAGGAATCTCCCAGTAGTAACCACCTTTTCCTCCTTACATTCTAAAGAGACTTACAGCAAGCACTAGATTACAGTGCCTAGACAAGGAGCTATCGCTCCAACTAGAATACCGCCCACAAGGTGTCTTTCCACCCACTTCTGGTTGAACAATATCTCCTCTCGACTCAACTAACACCCTGCAAAGTAGCCTCCCGCGAGGGGACTCCTTACAGTGCGTTATATGAGTCGTAATAAAGCAACACTAAGACGGGATTACTCCTCGTCTGTGTTATCCAACAAGAGGCCCCAGATGATAGGCTCTCTCTCTCTCTCTCACAATGAGGACAACGAAAACAACAAAGACATCGCCGACAAAGCAGACAACGTAGAAACTACTTCCCAAGACTTAAAAGCCTGACAATATCCAGAACCTCCTTTCGAGAACTTTCTGGATACTGAACCCTAGGTGGAGTTCACCGCCAGCTAGATGTTAATTATACTGCCAACACACTCGTCTCAGCTCTCGGCCCGGTAACCTGGTCTTCGTATAGACAGGGCCTTACTGTCTAGCTACACACATTACCCCTGAACTAACAGGCCAGTCTTAAAACCCACTCCCTTAAATATGAGGAGATTACAGACGAAATAATGCCAAATTGGGGAAAGCGAGCGTGCGTGATGTGTTCTTACAGGCAGCTGGTCGGTAACTCACTCAAAATGCGCAGAAACTGCCTCTCTCGCCTCCTCAGGGAGTGTTGCCAAACGTGGCTCCCTAATTTCGCCCGCCTCTCGGCCGGCCCGCTCTCCTTTCTCCCGCGCCGCGTAGCCTAGTTAAAAGAAACACTTTTCTTCACAAAATCATTGCTCCGCTCATAAGCGACCCAGAACAATGACAAGCATATGAGAGGATGCAGAAAAGAACACTCTACATTATAAGATCCTTTGCAAAACAAAGAAGACAGAAGGAAAGTCAGGAAAATTAGGAGAACAAGCAAGGAAGAATTAAAGTTAAAGCATCACTGAGCAAAGAACTCGTCTTAATACTTGCTGGCACCTCACTCCCCTCCGGCCACATCCATGTAACCTTGATACTCCCGCGCTTCCTCTCTCTCTCTCTCTCTCTCTCTCTCTCTCTCTCTCTCTCTCTCTCTCTCTCTCTCTCTCTCTCTCTCTCTCTCTCTCTCTCTCTCGACCACGTGGTTTTCGTAACATAAAGGGCGTAACACTCTTCGTCACGTAGTCTCATGAAACGACCACTTCCCTTCTCTTTCTCGTCACCTCCCTTGCCTCCACACTAACACCAAGGATGTAACTCTCTTCCATGCCTAGCCGTACTCAGCTGACATCATGCACACTCCAATTCTCGCCTCTCGTCACACTTCTCTACAAATGTTGAAACCACACACCCTCAAAGACACCTAGCATGCCTTTATATTCCTTCTCAGAGAAGCTTCACTCTATTTCCTGGACTAACCTCTCCAGTCGACACTACTGTCACTGGCAGAATCCGCAACGAGTGTCATAGCCTCAGCGTAGCTTTCTTCCTTACCATCCTCTTTCGCCTCAGAGAATCTTCATTCCTCTGTTGGGCCTGACTCTCGTCTTCCCTAGACGATGTTATGGTGACGGGCGGGGCCCGCAACAACATGTACTCTCTCTCTCTCTCTCTCTCTCTCTCTCTCTCTCTCTCTCTCTCTCTCTCTCTCTCTCTCTCTCTCTCTCTCTCTCTCTCTTTCTTGCTCTCGCCCGCTCTCTCTCTCTCTCTCTCTCTCTCTCTCTCTCTCTCTCTCTCTCTCTCTCTCTCTCTCTCTCTCTCTCGCGCGCGCGCGCTCTCTCTCTCTCTCTCTCTCTCTCTCTCTCTCTCTCTCTCTCTCTCTCTCTCTCTCTCTCTCTTTCTGTCTTTCTCTCTCTTTCTCTCTCTCTTTCTCTTTCTCTTTCTCTCTCGCTCTCGCTCTCGCTCTCGCTTTTGCTCTCTCTCTCTCTCTCTCTCTCTCTCTCTCTCTCTCTCTCTCTCTCTCTCTCTCTCTCTCTCTCTCTCTCTCTCGCGCGCGCGCGCGCGCGCGCGCGCGCGCGCTGGTTCGCTCGCTGCTTCGTAGCAATAAGTTCAAGTTTTAAAAAATTCTATTCAAGAAATGAAAGGCATAAAATGGTTCAGTAATGTGAGGTTTAACGACCTTGCAGTTACTGTATATAAGATTGAAAATCCTGTGAAGGTTGTATAAGGATATGGAAAAAGGGCATTAAGACCAAATGAACTGCCTTGTGATTACTTACTGTATATTTTAATTCTTATTTTATAGACGTATAAGGACTAAACTTACATATTTACACACAAACAGAGGAGGATAGAGTTAGGATATCTTCACTACATATTGTACTTAAGATGTTATGGATGCATAGAGACAACACTTGATAATTTCAACACGCACAGAAGAGGCAGTGGTTGGAGAAGACAGCAGTGGTTGGAGTTAAACACATACATTTTTGCACCAACGGGTTGGATCCATACACAGGTTGGATCTACAGATTTACTACTCAATGAAACTACCTCAATATTCTGGGGATATTTTGGGAACCTTAGGTTTACAACCTGTCTTGTTTAGGTATGGGAGCTAGTTCATTAAATTTTTTTATTCATCTTAGAGCACAAAGAACGAAAATAACGATAACATTAATAAAAAAAAAAAAAACTATTACGATGTCCTGGGTGTTGCGGCCGACGCCACCCCAGAAATAATTAGGAAACAGTTCCGCCGTCTCGCTCTTGTCACACACCCGGACAAGAACCCCGAGGACGTCAAGGCGGCCACTGTAAGGTTCCAGCTGCTCCAACGAGCTGTGGACACTCTGTCGGACCCCGAAAAGCGGGCTAAGTATGACGCCAATTACCGGAGTCACCAACGCCAGTCCAGGCAGGCTCGGAAGGACAAGGACAAGGCCAAGCCCTCCTCCTCCTCCTCTTCCTCTTCCTCCTCCTCTTCCTCCTCACACTCCTATTCTTCTTCCTCTTCATACTCTTCTTTCTCTTCTTCTTCTTCTTCTTCTTCTTCTTCTTCTTCTTCTTCTTCTTCTTCTTCTTCTTCTTCTAAATCCTCCCGCAAGTTTTCCTTCTCTTCTTCCTCTCCAACTTATATTTTCACATACAAAACTGCAGGAGCAGAGGAGGTCTCAGCCAAGGAAAATAAAGCAAGGAAGCGTAGGAGACAGAGACAGAAGCAGCAGGAGCAGTGGAACTGAACATGCTGCCAAGACGGACCGGGAACTTGTCCGGGATGTGACAAGCCGAGGTGAGCACCGAGCGGAAATTTCCTATTTCCGAAATATGCTTGCGTATCTCTCTTTCTATACGCAACATAGATAGAGAAATAGATAGATCAAATATTTTCAAAGACTCGATCATTACTACTTGCTCAGCTGGTAGATAGGTAGTTAAATAGGTAGTTAATTAGGCAGTTAATTAGGTAGTTAGTTAGGTATGTAGATAGTTAAGTAGTTAGGGGAGTTACATAGGTAGTTGTTAAATATATATGTATGATATGTATGTATGTGTAAGTTTAAAGATCTATTATGTATGTAATTATAATGTATGCATTTATTATGTATGTAATTATAAGGTATGTATTTAATATGTATGAACTTTTTATGTATTATGCATGAATTTATGATGTATATATGTATTAAGTATGTGTTTATTGTGTATGTAGTTATTGTGTATGTATTTAAAAAAAAAAAAAAACTATATATATGTATGTATTACGTATGTATCAATTATGTATGTATTGATAGGGATTATATTTCAATATATGTATGTATTATGTATGTATTTATTATGAATTATGATAATTAGGGTGTGTTTTGGGGTATTGATAATTGGTGTGTTTTTTGGGGTAATGGTAATTGGTGTGTTTTAGGGTAATGGTAATTGGTGTGTGTTTTGCGGTAATGATAATTGGTGTGTTTTGGGGTAATGGTAATTGGTGTGTGTTTTGGGTTATTGGTAATTGGTGTGTTTTGGGGTAATGGTAATTGGTGTGTTTTAGGGTAATGGTAATTGGTGTGAGTTTTGGGGTAATAATAATTGGTGTGTTTTGCAGTATTGGTAATTGGTGTGTGTTTTGGGTTATTGATAATTGATGTGTGTTTTGGGGTAATGGTAATTGGTGTGTTTTGGGGTATTGGTAATTGGTGTGTGTTTTGGGTTATTGATAATTAGTGTGTGTGTTTTTGGGTAATGGTAGTTGGTGTGTGTTTTGGGGAAATGGTAATTGGTGTGTGTTTTGGGGTATTGGTAATTGGTGTGTGTTTTGGGGTAATGGTAATTAGTGTGTTTTGAGTTATTCATAATTATCAATAACTCAAAACACACCAATTACTATTACCCTAAAACACACACCAATTACCAAAACTCCAAAACACACCAATCACCATTACCCAAAACACACGCCAATTATAATTGTCGTGTGTTTTGGGTAATGGTGATTGGTGTGTGTTTTGGGGTATTGGTAATTGGTCTGTGTTTTGAGGTATTGGTAATTGATGTATGTTTTAAGGTAATGGTAATTGGTGTGTGTTTTAAGGTAATGGTAATTGGTGTGTGTTTTGGGGTATTGATAATTGCTGTGTGTTTAAAGGTATTGGTAATTGGTGTGGTTTGGGATATTGGTAATTGGTGTGTGTTTTGGGGTATTGATAATTGGTGTGTGTTTTGGGGTATTGATAATTGGTGTGTGTTTAAGCGTATTGGTAATTGGTGTGTGTTTTGGGGTATTGATAATTGTTGTGTATTTTGGGATTTTGATAATTGGAGTGTGTTTTTTAAGGTATTAATAAGTGGGGCATGTTTTGTGGTATTGATAATTAAGGTGTGTTTTATAGTATTGATAGTTGGGGTGTTTTGTAGTATTGATAAGGGTGTGTGTTTTTGGGGTATTGATAAATGTGGTGTGTTTTGGGGTGTTGATAAGTGTAGTGTGTTTTGGGTTATTGATAATTGGGATGTGTGTATTGGTTTGCGTGTGTGTATGTGTATGTATATGTTGGAAAGAATAAATGTTGATGTGTGTTTTGAGGAGGGGTGTGTTTTGGGGTATTGGTAATTTGAGGAGTGTTTTGGGGTATTGATAATTTGGGTTCTTTTGGGCTATTGATAATTAGGGTTTGTTTTTGGATAATGATAATTGGGATGATAATTTGTGGTGGTGTGTGGGTGTCTTTGTGTGTTGGTGGTGCCTGGGGTATGTGTTTGTGTTAGTGGTGTGTGGGTGTGTTTGTGTGTTGGTAGTGGTGTGTGGGTGTGTTCCTGTGTTGGTGGTGCTTGGGTGTTAAGGGAATGAATGTGTGTCTGCGCATGTGCGTATATTACGTGGAGTGAGTGTATTTGTGTATGACTGTTGGGGAAGCGACTGTGAGTGTGTGTGTAGGGGGAATGTGTGTTTGTGTTGGTGGTGGTGCCTCGGTGTGTTTTGGAGTATTGATAATTGTGGTTTGTTTTTGGGGTATTGATAATTGGCGTGTGTTTTGGGTATTGATAATTGGGGCATGTCTTGGGGTATTGATAATTGGGGGGTGTTTTGGGGGTATTGATAATTAGGGTGTTTATTGGGTAGTGATAACTGTGGCATGTTTTGGGGTATTGATAATTAGGGTGTGTTTTGGAGTATTGATTATTGGGGTGTTTTTTTGGGTATTGATGATTAGGTTATGTTTTGGGGTATTGATAATTGGGTCGTGTTTTAGGGTATTGATAATTTGGGTGTTAGACCTGTTCCCCTGAGGGGAACAGCTGGAAGCAGCTTGGTGTTTGTTGTTAAGTTGGATTTGTTTTTACTTGACTTGCTGAGAGTATAAGAAAACATTTTTCTACTTATATATTTAGAGCACCTTAGTTTTCTATGTGTGCAAAACAAGCATCAGACTCTCTGAGCCTAGACGTGCGCAGGCAGGGCTACATCAATAGGGTGACCTGCCTCAAGCAGGTATATATACTATGAATAATACTACCGCGGCCCAAGGGTAGCTACCCACTTGGGCAAGAGACTGTGTAACCTTGACGAGGTGCGGCAGCTTGTTCCATCTGGTGCTTTTACTTGGGATTGGTGGTTACAATCCTGTTACCTTAAGGGAGTGAGCGCCACGTGGTACTAATTAACAGTCTCGGGGAAGCCAGTTGGCCTAGCAAGCCGCTGGTGGATAAAATATGCTAAAAAGAAAAAGAAAAAGCCTCGGACTCGGACTGATACTTTGGTGACGACCGGACATTCACGGACTGCTAACTTGGTGACGACCCGGCATTCCCATGGACCCGTTTCACGGACTGATAACGTGGTGACGACCCGGCATTCCCATGGACCTGTTTCACGGACTGATAACTTGGTGACGATCCGGCATTCCCATGGAACTGTTTCACGGACTGACAAATTGGTGACGACCCGGCATTCCCATGGACCTGTTTTACGGACTGACCAATTAGTGACGACCCGGCATTCCCATGGACCTGTTTCACGGACCAATAGCTTCACAACTAGGGAAACTAGGGAGGAGGGAGAGGACAAAGCGTTCCTCGTAAATTTCAAAGAGTATGTGTTGACTCACACCAATGTGATGTCTGAGGAGGAAATGAATGACCTCGGTGTCCTTTGGCACCGTTGACCTTGTCACCTTCAAGGGACGTGACGCCATCCGCAAGGCCAGTAAGTCTGACGGGGACCCCACCATGTTCCTGTGGGAGGCGCGCGTGACCCTGGAGGTGGATGGGGCAGGTGGCGCACCACGTCTGCACGCCTTCACCACCAAGCCGGCTATGGCTGTCATGGACTACGTCGGCACGTCCCTGCTTCGCACCCTCATCAAGGGATGCACTATGGGCACGTTTCTGCGGGTGGTGGCGGGCCTGGCCAAGAGCCTGGCTGAGGTGCACGCCAAAGGGTTTGTCCACAATGACATCAAGTGTGACAACATCACGGTAACAGACCGACTCTCCAGCCCTTCTGTGCACGTCATTGACTTTGGGCTTGCCACCAGGGTCAACGATAGCTTCTATTTTGAGCTGTTTAACTGGCCCCGCAACCCCGACTACCAGCATCCCTCCGATTACAGGTCTCTGGAGCTGAAGAAGGGCGAGTCCCTGCAGCCTTCCAGCGACGTGTTCAGTATCGGGGTGATGTTGAGAGACGTGTGTAAGTGCACCAAGCACCGGCGGATCAACGAACTGCTCATGTCCCTAGCAAAGGCGTGCATGGAGGATTGGCCCGAGGATCGACCTTCTCTCAGCAAGGTGGAGCAGGATGTGCAGAACATGGTGTCCATCCTCACGGACAACGAGAAGAACCATGTTCTGGCCCCTCGGCGCAAAGGACGAGGAGGAAAGCGGTGATCAAGCACCTGTCAAGGACCAGGATAGGACAACCTCCCTCTCCCGCATCTCCACATTCCCTATCATACAAATGCCTTCCTCCCTCCCTTAACTCACTCCTCCACCCTCACCTACATTCTCCACCTTCCCTCATTTCACTCCCTTATCATCCATACTCCCTTCTTCCTCTCTCACTCCACTCCCCTATATCCTCCACCTTCCCTCATTCCACTCTCTCCATCCTATCTCCCTTATTCCACTCCCCCATCAGTCCCTCCCCCTTTCTTCCTCCCTCACACCTGTTTCTTTTCAATCCCTAGTCCCTCCTCCCTCCCTCTCATTTCTCCTCCATCCATCACTATATCATCTCCCTCCGTCTTTCCACTCGCCAATACCCCCTCCCCCTACTCAATACCTCCCCTGTAGTAGTAGTAGTAGTAGTAGTAGTAGTAGTAGTAGTAGTAGTAGTAATAGTAGTAGTAGTAGTAGTAGTAGTAGTAGTAGTAATAATAGTAGTAGTAATAGTAGTAGTAGTAGCATTAGCAAAAGTAGTAATAGTAGAAGTATTAGTAGCAGCAACAACAATAGTAGTAGTAATAGTAGTAGTAGTAAAAAAAATAGTAATAATATTAGTTGTTGTTGTTGTTGTAAGTGTTGTTGTGATAACATTTTGATTAACAAGGTTATGTTAGGATACGATTTAGGTTAATTTAGGGTTAGGTAGGAACAGAAGTCACAGTGAAGGTTAACCAAATTTCAAAAATGATATGCGCCTGGCCAGATAAGAGCAAATGAAAGTGTGCAGATGAGTTAAGCTGTGTTTACCTGCACTCACTCAGTCAAGTATGTATTCCCTCACCTATGTATGTATTCGCTCGCTCATGTAAGTATTCACTCGCCCATGTATGTATTTACTCATCCATTTATGTATTCGCTGGCCCATGTATGTATTCATTTGCCCATGTATATATTCGCTCATCCATGTACGTATTTATTCACCATGCATGTATTCACTTGCTCAAGTATGTATTCGCTCGCCCATGTAGTTATTCCCTCATCCATGTATGTATTCACTAGCCCATGTATGAATTCGCTCGCCCATGTATGTATTTGCTCACCCATGTATGTATTCCCTCACCCATGTATTTATTCTTTCGCTCATGTATGTATTCACTCGCCCATGTATGTATGAGTCCCTCGACCATGTATGTATTCGCTCGCCCATGTAAGTATTCAGTCGCCCATGTATGTATTTGCTCACCCATATATGTATTCCCTCACCCATGTATATATTCGTTCGCTTATGTATGTATTCACTCGCCCATGTATGTATGAGTCCCTTACCTATGTATGTATTCACTTGCCTATGTATGTATTCATCAGCTCATGTATGTATTCCCTCGCCCATGTATGTATTTGCTCACCCATATATGCAGTCGATCACTCATGTATGTATTCACTCGCCCATGTATGTATTCCATCACCAATGTATGTATTCGCTCGCCCATGTATGTATTTGCTCGCCCATGTATGTTTTCGCTCGCCCGTATATGTATTAACTCACCCATGTATGTTTTCACTCGCCCATGTATGTAGTCGCTCGCTCAAGTATGTATTCGCTCTTCCATGTATGTATTTGCTCACCCATGTATGTATTCGCTCGCCCATGTATGTATTTGATCGCCCATGTATGTATTCACTCGCCTATGTATGTACTCCCAACACCTTTGTATGCGTGCGCTCGCCCATGTACTTATTTGCTTACACATGTATGTATTCACTCGTCCATGTATGTATTCGCTCGCCCATGTATGTATTCAGTCGCCAATGTAGGTATTCGTTCGCCATGTATGTATTTCCTTACCCATGTATGTAATCCCTCACCCTTGTTTGTGTTCACTCGCCCAGGTATTTATTCCCTCATCCATGTATGTATTTGCTCGCCTATGTATATATTTGCTCGATCATGCATGTAATCCCTCAAGCATGTATGTTTTCAAACGCCCATTTACATATTCCCTCAACCATGTATGTATTCACTTGCCCATTTATGTATTCGCTCGCCCATGCATGTATTCGCTCGCCCATGTAGGTATTCACTCACTCATTTATATATTAATTTGCTCATGTATGTACAGTACTTGCTCGCCCATTTATGTATTCCCTCACTCAAGTATGTGTTCAATTGCTCATGTATGTATTCGCTCGCCCATGAATGTATTCTCTCGCCCATGTATGTATTATCTCGCTCATATATGTGTTCGTTCGTCCATGTATGTATTCCCTCACCCATGTATGTGTTCGCTAGCCTATGCACTTGCTCATGTATGTATTCGCTTGCTCCTGTATGTATACGCCCGTTCATGTATGTATTCACTCGCTCATGTATGTATTCACTCCCCAATGTGTGTATTCGCTCGCCCATGTATGTATTCATTTGCTCATGTATGTATTCCCTTGCCCATATATGTATACGCTCCCCCATGAATATAGTCACTCGCCTATGTATGTATTTGCTCGCCCATGTGTGTATATGTTCGTCAATATATGCATTCGGTCGCGCATGTATGCATTCTCTCACCCACGTATATATTCACTCACCCATGTATGTATTCGTTCGTCCATGTATGTTTTCGCTCACCCATGTATGTATTCGCTCGCCCATGTATATATTCGTTCGGCCTTGTATGGATTTCCTCTCCCATGAATGTACTTTCTTGCCCATGTATGTTTTTGTTCACTAATTTATGTATTCGCTCATCCATTTATGTATTCTCTCACCGATGTATGTATACGCTCGTCCATGAATATATTTGCTCACCATTGAATGTATTCGCTCATCAATGTATGTATTCGCTTGCCCATGTATGTATTAACTCGTCCATGTATATATTCGCTCACCTATGCATGTATTCGCTCGCCCATGTATATATTCACTCGCCAATGTCTGTATTCGCTCGCCCATGTTATATTTACTCACCGATGTATGTATTCGCTCGTTCAAGTATGTATTCCCTCAGCTATGTATGTATTCACTCGCCCATGTATGAATTTACTTGCTCATGTATGTATTAACTTGCTCATGTATGCATTCACTGGCCCATTTATTTATTCGTTCTCCCATGTATTTAATCGTTCTCCCATGTATTTATTCACTCCATTATGTATGTATTCCCTCACCCATGTATGTATTCTCTTGCCATTGTATGTATTCGCTCTCCTATGTATGTTTTTGCTCGCCCATGTATGTATTCCCTCACTTATGTATGTATTCGTTAGCTCATGTATGTATTCACTCGCCCATGCATGTATTTGCTCAGCCATGTTTGTATTCACTCGTCCATGTATGTATTCTCTCACCCATGTGTGTATTCACTCACCCATGTATGTATTCGATCGCCCACGTATGTATTCACTCACTCATGTGTGTATTTGCTCGTCCATGTATGTAATCGCTCGCTTATTTATGTATTCACCAGCCCATGTATGTATTCGCTCTCTCATGTATGTATTCGCTCGTCCATGTAAGTATTTGCTCGCCCATGTATGTATTCGTTCGCCCATGCATGCATTTGTTCGCCCATGTATGTATTCCTTCAACCTTGTATGTATTCGCTCTCCTATGTATGTATTTGCTCACAATGTATGTGTTCACTCTCCCATGTATGGCTTCCTTTACACATAAATGTATTCGCTCGCAAATGTATGTATTTGCTTACCCATGTATGTATTTGCTCGCCCATGTATGTATTCTCTCACCCATGTATGTATTCATTCGCCTATGTATGTATTTACTTACTTATGTATGTATTCATTCACCCATGTATGTATTCGCTCGTCCATGTATGTATTTGCTCAACCTTGTATTTGTTCGCTCGCCCATGTATGCATTCGCTTAACTATATATGCATTCGCTTGCCCATGTATGTATTCCTTCAACCATGTATGCATTCGTTCACCCATGTATGTATTCGCTCGCCCATGTATGCATTCGCTTGCCCATGTATGTATTCCCTCACTTATGTATGTATTCGCTCACCCATGTATGTATTCATTTGCACATGTATGTATTCGCTTGCCCATGTATGTATACGCACATTCATGCATGTATTCGCTCGCCAATGTATGTCTACGCTCGTTCATGTATAAATTCGCTCGCTCATGTATGTATACGCTCGCCCCTGATTATATTGTAGGAAGTTGGTGGTACAGTGGTCTAGCGCTCTGGTATGCGAGCCTTGGTTCCTGGGTTCAAATCCATGTTATACACTGACCATGTTTCATTCGTTGTTATCACCACTGAGTGGCCAAAGACTGTCCAAATTGCTGCCATACTGTCCTCAGACGGGACTAACAACGTTTATATGCGTTTGAGGCTGTAGCAATGATTAGCCTCGCATGTTCTCAACATATTCACGAGAGAACCTAAAAACATTTGAGGTGTCATTATAAAAATATGAAACCTATACCAAATAACACGTGAGGCAAGTCCATCTCTGCCTCTCAATAAGTCTACTAGCGCTTAATGATATACAAAAAAAAAAAAATTCACTTGCATATGTATGTATTTGCTGGCCCATATATGTATTCACTCGCTAGTGTAAGTATTCACTTACTTATGGCTGTATTTTCTCGCCCATGTATGTTTTCACTCGCTCATGTATGTATTCACTTGCTTATGTATATATTTGCTCGCAATTATATGTATTCGCTTCCCTATGTATGTATATACTCGCCCATGTATATATTCGCTCGCCCTTGTATGTATTCGCTCGCCCATGTATGTATTTATTTACTGACGTAAGTATATACTCGCTCATGTATTTATTCGATTGCCTATGTATGTATATGCTCGACCATGTATATTTTCGCTCGTTCATGTTTATATCCGCTCGTCCATGCATGTATTCGATCGTCTATGTATGTATTTCATTGCTTATGTATATATCTAATTGCCCATGTATGGTTTCGCTTGCTTATGTATGTATTCGCTCGCCCATGTATGTATTTGCTCGCCCATGTATTTATTCGCTTGCCAACGGATAGATTTGCTCGCCCATGTTTGTATTCACTCGCCCATGTATGTATTCACTCGCCCATGTATGTATTTTCTCGCTCATGTATGTATTTACTCGCCCAAGTATGTATTCGCTCGTCCATGTATGTATTCGCTTGCCCATGTTTGTATATGCTTGTTCATGTATGTATTAGTTCGCTTATGTATGTATTTTTTCACTCATGTATGTATTTACTCACCCATGTATGTATTCGCTCGCCTATGTATGTATTCCTTTGCCCATGTATGTATTTGCTCGCAGTATATATTCACTCGCCCATGTATGTATTCGTTCGCCCATGTATGTATTTACTCACCCATGTATGTATTTGCTCGCCCATGTATGTATTTACTCACCCATGGATGTATTCCCTCGCCTATGTATGTATTTATTCACCCATTTATGTATTCGCTCGCCCATGTACGTATTCGCTTCCCCATGTATGTATTGCTTGACCCATCCATGTATTCACTCACCCCTGTATGTATATTCTCGCCAATGTATATATTCACTCGCCAAATGTATGTATTCATTCGCCCATGTATGTATCCACTTGCCCATGTATGTGTTCGCTCGCCTTTGTATGCATACGCTCGCCTATATTCGAATTCCCTCAGTTATGTATGTGTTTATTAGCATATGTATGTATTCGCTCGCCCAAATATATATTCACGCGCTCATTTATTTATTCCCTTGCCATGTATGTATACGCTCGTTTATGTATGTATTATTTCGCTTATGTATGTATACGCTCGACCCTGTATATATTCACTTGCCCAGGTATGTATTCGACCGTCTACTTATGTATTCACTTGCGACCTATGTTTTTGTTCCCTCATGTATGTATTCGCTTGCCCATGAACGTATATGTTCGTCCATGTATGTATTCACTCGCCTATGTATGTTTTTGCTCGTCCAAATATGTATTTACTCGCCCATGAGTGTATTTCCTTACCTATATATGTATACGCCGTTCCATGTATATATTCCCTCGCTTATGTTTGTAAACGCTCACCAATGTATGTATTCGCTCGTCCATGTATGTATGTGATCGCCAATGTATGTATACGCTCGTCCATGTATGTATCCACTCGCCTATGTATGCACTCCCTCACCCATGTATGTATTTGGTTGACCATGTATGTATTCACTCTAGCATGTATGTATTCCCTCACCCATGTATGTGTTCGCTCGCCCAGGTATGTATTCACTCCCATTTGTATGTATTCGCTCGCCAATGTATGTATTTAATCTCCCATGTATGTTTTCACTTGCCCATGTACATATTCCTTCAACAATGTGTGTATTTGATCGCCCATGTATGTTTTTGCACGCCCATGTATGTATTTTCTCACCCATATATTAATTCGCTCGTCCATATATGTATTCGCTCTTCCATGTATTTATTTTCTTATCCTTGTCTGTATTTAGTCGCCCATGTATGTATTCGCTCGTCCATGTATGTCTTCACTAGCTCATGTGTGCATTCGCTCGCTCATGTGTGTATCCGCTCGCTTATGTATGTATTCGCTTGGTCATGTGTGTATACGCTCACCTATGTATGTATTTGCTCGCTCATGTATGTATTCGCTTGCACATGCAAATATTCGCTTGCTTACGTATGTGTTCGCTCACCAATGTATGTATCTGAAGTCGTCACTATAAAAATCTGAAAATCTACGCCAAATAAAAGGCGTCGCAAGTCCATTTGTGCCTCAATAAGCCTACTGTCGCCAACGGTTAATGACATAAATAAAAAAATATATATATATATTTTTAAAAAATTCACTTGCTTTTGTATGTATTCCATCGCCCATGAATGTATTCACTCGCTCATGTAAGTATTCACCTGCTTATGTATGTATTTTCTCGCCCATGTAAGTATTGACCCGCTCATGTATGTATTCACTTGCTTATGTATATATTTGCTCGCAATTGCATGTATTCGCTTGCTTATGTATGTAGATACTCGCCCATGTTTATATTCGCTCGCCCTTGTATGTATTCGCTCACCCATGTATGTATTCACTTGCTTATGTATGTATATACTCGCTCATGTATGTATTCGCTTGCCTATGTATGTATATGCTCGCCCATGTATATATTCGCACGTCCATGTATGTATTCGATCGTCCATGTAAGTATTTGATTGCTCATGTATATATATAATTGCCCATGTATGTATTCGCTTGCTTATGTATGTATTCGCTCGCCTATGTATCTATTACCTCGCCCATGTATTTATTCGCTTGCCCATGGATAATGTTCTCGCCCATGTATGTATTCACTGACCCATGTATGTATTCACTTGCCCATGTATGTTTTCACTCGCCCATGTATGTATTCGCTCGCCCATGTATGTATTCACTCGCCCATTTATGTATTTGCTCGCCCATGCATGTATTTGTTCGCCCATGCATGTGTTCGGTCGCCCATGTATGTATTTGTTCGCCCTTGTATGTATTTGCTCGCCCATGTATGTATTCACTCACCCATGTATGTATTTGCTTGCCCATGCATATATTTGCTCGTCCATGCATGTGTTTGGTCGCCCATGTATGTATTTGCTCTGCCATCTATGTATTCACTAGCCCATGTATGTATTTGCTCGCCCATGCATGTATTCGCTCGCCCATGTATGTATTCGCTTGCCCATGTTTGTATATGCTCGCTCATGTGTGTATTAGTTCGCTCATGTATGTATTCCCTCGCCCATGTATGTATTCACTCGCATATGTATGTGTTCCTTTGCCCATGTATGTATTTGCTCGCAGTTGTATGTATTCGCTCGCCCATGTATGTATTTAATCACCCATCAATGTATTTACTCATCCATGTATGTATTCGCTCATACATGTATGTATTCGCTCGCTCATGTATGTATTCGCTTCCCCATGTATGTATTGCTTCAACCCATTTATGTATTCACTCACCCATGTATGTATATTTTTGCCATTGTATGTATTCACTCGCCCATGTATGTATTCACTCACCCATGTATGTATTCAATCGCCTATGTATGTATTCGCTCGCCCATGTATGCATTCGCTCGCCCATGTACGTATTCCGTCACCCATGTATGTGTTTATTAGCCCATTTATATATTCGCTCGCTCAACTATATATTTACTCGCTCATGTATTTATTCCCTTGCTAATGTATGTATAGCGAGCGAATACATACATGTATGAGCAAATACATACATGGGTGAGTAAACACATTGATGGGTGATTAAATACATACATGGGCGAGCGAATATATACAACTTCGAGCAAATACATACATGGGCAAAGGAACACATACATATGCGAGTGAACACATACATGGGCGAGGGAATACATACATGAGCAAACTAATACATACATGAGCGAGCATATACAAATATGGGCAAGCGAATACATACGTGGGCGAGCGAATGCATACATTAGCTAGTAAATACATACATGGGCGAGCAAATACATGCATGGGCGAGCAAATACATACATTGGATAGTGAATACATACATAGCCGAGAAAATACATACATGGGCGACCAAACACATGAATGGACGAGCAAATATATACATGGGCAAGCAAATACATACATGGGTTAGTGAATACATACATGGACGAGCAAATACATACAAGGGCGAACAAATACATACATATGCGACCGAACACATGGATGGGCGAACAAATACATGCATGGGCGAGCAAATACATAATAGTCGAGTGAATACATATATGGGCGAGTGAATACATACATGGGCGAGCGAATACATACATGGGCGAGTGAAAACATACATGGGCGAGTGAATACATACATGGGCGAGTGAATACATACATGGGTGAGTGAATACATACATGGGTGAGCACATTATCCATGGGCAAGCGAATAAATACATGGGCGAGGTAATAGATACATGGGTGAGCGAATACCTACATAAGCAAGCGAATACATACATGGGCAATTATATATATACATGAGCAATCAAATGCTTACATGGACGATCGAATACATACATGGACGTGCTAATATATACATGGGCGAGCATATACATACATAGGCAAGCGAATACATACATGAGCGAGTAAATACATACATAAGCAAGTGAATACATACATGGGCGAGCGAATACATACAAGGGCGAGCGAATATAAACATGGGCGAGTATCTACATACATAAGCAAGCGAATACATGCAATTGCGAGCAAATACATACATAAGCAATTGAATACATACATGAGCGGGTGAATACTTACATGGGCGAGAAAATACATACATAAACAGGTGAATACTTACTTGAGCGAGTAAATACATACATGGGCGATGGAATACATACAAATGCAAGTGAATTTTTTTTAATATATATATTTTTTATTTTTTATTTATGTCATTAACCGTTGGCGATAGTAGGCTTATTGAGGCACAGATGGACTTGCGACGCCTTTTATTTGGCGTAGATTTTCAGATTTTTATAGTGACGACTTCAGATACATACATTGGTGAGCGAACACATACGTAAGCAAGCGAATACATGCATGTGCAAGCGAATACATACATGAGCGAGCAAATACATACATGGGTGAGCGTATACACACATGACTAAGCGAATACATACATAAGCGAGCGGATACACACATGAGCGAGCGATTACACTCATGAGCTAGTGAAGACATACATGACGAGCGAATACATATATGGGCGAGTAAACACAGACAAGGATAAGAAAATAAATACATGGAAGAGCGAATACATATATGGACGAGCGAATTAATACATGGGTGAGAAAATACATACATGGGCGTGCAAAAACATACATGGGCGATCAAATACACACATTGTTGAAGGAATATGTACATGGGCAAGTGAAAACATACATGGGAGATTAAATACATACATTGGCGAGCGAATACATACAAATGGGAGTGAATACATACCTGGGCGAGCGAACACATACATGGGTGAGGGAATACATACATGCTAGAGTGAATACATACATGGTCAACCAAATACATACATGGATGAGGGAGTGCATACATAGGCGAGTGGATACATACATGGACGAGCGTATACATACATGGGCGATCACATACATACATGGACGAGCGAATACATACATTTGCGAGCGTATACAAACATAAGCGAGGGAATATATACATGGACAGGCGTATACATATATAGGTAAGCAAATACACACCTGGGCGAGTAAATACATATTTGGACGAACAAAAACATACATAGGCGATTGAATACATATATGGACGAACATATACGTTCATGGGCAAGCGAATACATACATGAGCGAACAAATACATAGGTCGCAAGTGAATACATAAGTAGACGGTCGAATACATACCTGGGAAAGTGAATATATACAGGGTCGAGCGTATACATACATAAGCGAAATAATACATACATAAACGAGCGTATACATACATGGCAAGGGAATAAATAAATGAGCGCGTGAATATATATTTGGGAGAGCGAATACATACATAGGCTAATAAACACATACATGGCTGAGGAAATACGTACATAGGCGAGCGTATGCATACAAAGGCGAGCGAATACATACATGGGCAAGTGGATACATAAGTGGGCGAATGAATACATACATTTGGCGAGTGACTACATACATTGGCGAGAATATACATACAGGGGTGAGTGAATACATAGATGGGTGAAGCAATACATACATGGGGAAGCGAAAACGTACATGGGCGAGCGAATACATAAATGGGTGAATAAATACATACATAGGCGAGGGAATACATCCATGGGTGAGTAAATACATACATGGGCGAGCGAATACATACATGGGTGAGTAAATACATACATGGGCGAACGAATACATACATGGGCGAGTGAATATATACAACTGCGAGCAAATACATACATGGGCAAAGGAACACATACATAGGCGCGCGAATACATACATGGGTGAGTAAATACATACATGAGCGAAGAAATACATACATAAGCGAACTAATACATACATGAACGAGCATATACAAACATGGGCAAGCGAATACATACATGGACGAGCGAATACATACTTGGGCGAGTAAATACATACATGAGCGAGCAAATACATACATGGGCAACAGAACACATGCATCATCGAGCAAATATATACATGGGCGAGCAAATACATACGTGGGCGTACGAATACATACGTGGACGAGTGAATACATACATGGGCGAGTGAATACATACATGGGCGAGTGAATACAAACATGGGCGAGCAAATCTATCCGTCGGCAAGCGAATAAATACATGGGCGAGCAAATACATACATGGGCGAGCGAATACATACATAAGCAAGCGAAACCATACATGGGCAATTAGATATATACATAAGCAATGATATACATACATGGACGATCGAATCCATGCATGGACGAGCGGATATAAACATGAACGAGCGAAAATATACATGGTCGAGCATATACATACATAGGCAATCGAATAAATACATGAGCGAGTATATACATACATCAGTAAATGAATACATACATGGGTGAGCGAATACATACAAGGGCGAGCGAATATATACATGGGCGAGTATATACATACATAGGCAAGCGAATACATATAATTGCGAGCAAATATATACATAAGCAAGTGAATACATACATAAGCGAGTGAAAACATACATGGGCGAGAAAATACAGCAATAAGTAAGTGAATACATACACTAGCGAGTGAATACATATATGGGCCAGCGAATACATACATATCATTAAGCGCCAGTAGACTTATTGAGAAGCACAGATGGACTTGCCTCACCTGTTATTTGGAATAGGTTTCATATTTTTATAGTGACACCTCAAATGTTTTTAGGTTCTCTCGTGAATATGTTGAGAACATGCGAGGCTAATCGCTGCTACAGCCTCAAACGCATATAAACGTTGTTAGTCCCGTTTGAGGACAGTATGGTAGCAATTTGGACAGTCTTTGGCCACTCGGTGGTGATAACAAAGAATGAAACATGATCAGTGTATAACATGGATTTGAACTCAGGAACCTAGGCTCACATACCAGAGCGCTAGACCACTGTACCACCAACTCCCCACAATATAATCAGGGACGAGCGTATACATACATGAGCCAGCGAATTAATACATGAGCGAGCGTAGACATACATTGGCGAGCGAATACATGCATGAACGTGCGTATACATACATGGGCAAGCGAATACATACATGTGCAAATGAATACATACATGGGTGAGCGAATACATACATAAGTGAGGGAATACATACATGGGCAAGCGAATGCATACATGGGCGAGCGAATACATACATGGGTGGACGAATGCATACATGGTTGAAAGAATACATACATGGGCAAGCGAATGCATATATAGTTAAGCGAATGCATACATGGGCGAGCGAACAAATACAAGGTTGAGCAAATACATACATGGACGAGCGAATACATACATGGGTGAAGGAATACATGCATAAGTAAGCAAATACATACATAGGCGAATGAATACATACATGGGTGAGAGAATACATACATGGGCGAGCAAATACATACATGGGTAAGCAAATACATACATTTGCGAGCGAATACATATATGGGTAAAAGAAGCCATACATGGGAGAGTGAACACATACATTGTGAGCAAAAACATACATGGGAGAGCAAATACATACAAGGTTGAAGGAATACATACATGGGCGAACGAATGCATGCATGGGCGAGCGAATACATACATGGGCGAGCAAATACTTACATGGACGAGCGAATACATACATGAGAGAGCGAATACATACATAGGCTGGTGAATACATAAATGAGCGAGCGATTACATACATTGACGAGCAAATACACACATGGGTGAGTGAATACATACGTGGGCGATCGAATACATACATGGGTGAGTGAATACACACATGGGTGAGAGAATACATACATGGACTAGTGAATACAAACATGGCTGAGCAAATGCATGCATGGGCGAGTGAATACATACATGAGCTAACTAATACATATATGAGTGAGGGAATACATACATGGGCGAGCGAATACATACATAGGAGAGCGAATACATACAATGGCAAGATAATACATACATGGGTGAGTGAATACATACATAATGGAGTGAATATATACATGGGAGAACGATTAAATACATGGGAGAATGAATAAATAAATGGGCGAATGAATGCATACATGAGCAAGTTAATACATACATGAGCAAGTAAATTCATACATGGGCGAGTGAATACATACATAGCTGAGGGAATACATACTTAAACGAGCGAATACATACATCGGTGAGTAAATATAACATGGGCGAGCGAATACAGACATTGGCGAGTGAATATATACATGGGCGAGCGAATACATGCATAGGTGAGCGAATATATACATGGACGAGTTAATACATACATGGGCAAGCGAATACATACATTGATGAGCGAATACATTCAATGGTGAGCAAATACATACATGGACGAGCGTATACATACATCGGTGAGAAAATACATAAATGGATGAGCGAATACATAAATTAGTGAACAAAAACATACATTGGCGAGAAAGTACATACATGGGAGAGGAAATCCATACACGGGCGAATGAATATATTCATGAGCGAGCGAATACATACATGGGTGAGCGAAAACATACATGGACGAACGAATACATACATGGGTGAGTGAATATATGCATGGGTGAGCGAATGCATACATGGGCGACCGAATACATAAATTGACGAACATATACATACATGGGCGAGCAAATACATACATAGGCGAGTGACTATATTCATGGGGGAGCGTATACATATATGGGTAAGGGAATACATACATGGGCGAGCGAATACATACATTGGCGAGTGAATACATACATGAGCGAGTGAATACATACATGAACGGACGTATACATACAGGAGCAAGCGAATACATACATGAGCAAGTGCATAGGCTAGCGAACATATACATGGGTGAGGGAATACATACATGGACGAACGAACACATATATGAGCGAGATAATACATACATGGGCGAGAGAATACATTCATGGGCGAGCGAATACATACATGAGCAATTGAACACATACATGAGTGAGGGAATACATACATGGGCGAGCAAGTACATACATGAGCAAATTAATATATAAATGAGTGAGTGAATACCTACATGGGCGAGCGAATACATGCATGGGCGAGCGAATACATAAATGGGCAAGTGAATACATACATGGTTGAGGGAATATATACATGGGCGTTTGAAAACATACATACTTGAAAGATTACATGCATGGTCGTACAAATACATACATAGGCGAGCAAATACATACATGGGTGAGGGAATAAATACCTGGGCGAGTGAACACAAACAAGGGTGAGGGATTACATACATGGGTAAGGAAATACATACATGGGCGAACGATTACCTACATTGGCGACTGAATACATACATGGGCGAGCGAATACATACATGGACAAGTGAATACATACATGTGTAAGCAAATAAGTACATGGGCGAACGCACGCATACATGGGTGTTGGGAGTACATACATAGGCGAGTGAATACATACATGGGCGATCAAATACATACATGGGCGAGCGAATACATACATGGGTGAGCAAATACATACATGGAAGAGCGAATACATACTTGAGCGAGCAACTACATACATGGGCGAGTGAAAACATACATGGGTGAGTTAATACATATACGGGCGAGCGAAAACATACATGGGCGAGCAAATACATAAATGGGCGAGCGAATACATACATTGGTGATGGAATACATACATGGGCGAGTGAATACATACATGAGTGATCGACTACATATATGGGTGAGCAAATACATACATGGGCGAGGGAATACATACATGAGCTGATGAATACATACATAGACAAGTGAATACATACATAGATGAGGGACTCATACATACATGGGCGAGTGAATACATACATAAGCGAACGAATATATACATTGGTGAGGGAATACATATATGAGTGAGCAAATACATACATGGGCGACTGAATACTTACATGGGCGAGCAAATACATACATGGTCGGGGGACTCATACATACATGGGCGAGTGAATACATACATGAGCGAACGAATACATACATGGGTGAGGGAATACATACATGGGTGAGCAAATACATACATGGGCGAGCGAATTCATACATGAGCTAGTGAATACATACATGGATGAGGGAATAACTACATGGGCGAGCGAATAAATACTTGAGCAAGTGAATACATGCATGGTGAATAAATACGTACATGGATGAGCGAATATATACATGGGCGAATGAATACATACATGGGCCAGCGAATACATAAATGGGTGAGTAAATACATACATAGGCGAGTGAATACTTACATGAGTGAGCGAATACGTACATAGGTGAGGGAATACATACTTGACTGAGTGAGTGCAGGTAAACACAGCTTAACTCCTCTGCACACTTTCATTTGCTCTCAACTGGCCAGGCGCATATCATTTTTTAAATTTGGTTAACCTTCACTGTGACTTCTGTTCCTACCTAACCCTAAATTAACCTAAATCCTGTCCTAACATAACCTTGTTAATCAAAATGTTATCACAACAACAATTACAACAACAACAACAACTAATATTATTACTATTTTTTTTACTACTACTACTATTAATACCACTATTGTTGTTGCTGCTACTAATACTTCTTACTATTACTACTTTTGCTAATGCTACTACTACTACTATTACTACTCCTATTACTACTACTACTACTACTACTACTACTACTACTACTACTACTACTACTACTACTACTACTACTACTACAGGGGAGGTATTGGGTAGGGGGAGGGGGGATTGGCGAGTGGAAAGACGGAGGGAGATGGGATAGTGATGGATGGAGGAGAAATGAGAGGGAGGGAGGAAGGGCTAGGGATTGAAAAGGAACAGGTGTGAGGGAGGAAGAAAGGGGGAGGGACTGATGGGGGAGGGGAATAAGGGAGGTAGGATGGAGAGGGTGGAATGAGGGAAGGTGGAGGATATAGGGGAGTGGAGTGAGGGAGGAAGGAGGGAGTATGGATGATAAGGGAGTGAAATGAGGGAAGGTGGAGAATGTAGGTGAGGGTGGAGGAGTGAGTTAAGGGAGGGAGGAAGGCATTTGTATGACAGGGAATGTGGAGATGGGGGAGAGGGAGGTTGTGCTATCCTGGTCCTTGGCAGGTGCTTGATCACCGCTTTCCTCCTCGTCCTTTGCGCCGAGGGGCCAGAACATGGTTCTCCTCGTTGTCCGTGAGGATGGACACCATGTTCTGCACATCCTGCTCCACCTTGCTGAGGGAAAGTCGATCCTCGAGCCAATCCTCCATGCACGCCTTTGCTAGGGGTATGAGCAGCTCGTTGAGCCGCCGGTGCTTGGTGCACTTATACACGTCTCTCAGCATCACCCCGACACTGAACACGTCGCTGGAGGGCTGCAGGGGCTCGCCCTTCTTCAGCTCCGGAGACCTGTAATCGGAGGGATGCTGGTAGTCGGGGTTGCGGGGCCAGTTAAACAGCTCAAAATAGAAGCTATCGTTGACCTTGGTGGCAAGCCCAAAGTCAATGACGTGCACAGAAGGGCTGGAGGGTCGATCTGTTACCGTGATGTTGTCACACTTGATGTCATTGTGGACAAACCCTGTGGCGTGCACCTCAGCCAGGCTCTTGGCTAGGCCCGCCACCACCCGCAGAAACGTGCCCATAGTGCATCCCTTGATGAGGGTGCGAAGCAGGGACGTGCCAACGTAGTCGATGACAGCCATAGCCGGCTTGGTGGTGAGGGCAAGCAGACGTGGAGCGCCACCTGCCACATCCACCTCCAGGGTCACGCGCGCCTCCCACAGGAACGTGGTGGGGTCCCCGCCAAACTTACTGGCCTTGCGGATGGCGTCACGTCCCTTGAAGGTGACAAGGTCAACGGTGCCAAAGGAGCCTTCGCCTAGGTGTTTTAGGACACGGAGGTCATTTATTTCCTCCTCAGACATCACATTGGTGTGAGTCAACACATTCTCTTTGAAATCTACGAGGAAAGCCTTGTCCTCTCCCTCCTCCCTAGTCTCCCTAGTTGTGAAGCTATTGGTCCGTGAAACAGGTCCATGGGAATGCCTGGTCGTCACCAATTTGTCAGTCCGTAAAACATGTCCATAGGAATGCCGGGTCGTCACCAATTTGTCAGTCCGTGAAACAGTTTCATGGGAATGCCGGGTCGTCACCAAGTTATCAGTCCGTGAAACCGGTCCATGGAAATGCCGGATCGTCACCAAGTTATCAGTCCGTGAAACGTGTCCATGGGAATGCCGGGTCGTCACCAAGTTATCAGTCCGTGAATGTCCGGTCGTCACCAAATTATCAGTCCGAATCCGAGGCTTTTTATTTTTCTTTTAAGCATATTTTATACACCAGCGGCTTGCTAGGCCAACTGGCTTCCGCGAGACTGTTAATTAGTACCACGTGGCACTCACTCCCTTAAAGTTACAGGATTGTAGCCACCAATCCCAAGTAAAAGCACCAGATGGAACAAGCTACCGCACGCAGGTTACACAGTCTCTTGCCCAAGTTGGTGGCTACCCTTGGGCCGCGGCAGTATTATTCATAGTATATATACCTGTTTGAGGCAGGTCACCCTATTGGTGTAGCCCTGCCTGCACACGTCTAGGCTCAGAGAGTCTGATGCATGTTTTGCACACTTAGAAAACTAAGGTGCTCTAAATATATAAGTAGAAAAAATTTTTCTTATACTCTCAGCAAGTCAAGTAAAAACAAATTCAAATTAACAACAAACACCAAGCTGCTTCCAGCTGTCCTTGATAAAGCGTGCCTCAGGGGAGCAGGTCCAACACCTAAATTATCAATACCCTAAAACACGACCCAATTATCAATACCTCAAAACATAACCTAATCATCAATACCCAAAAAAACATCCCAATAATCAATACTCCAAAACACACCCTAATTATCAATACCCCAAAACATGCCACAGTTATCACTACCCAATAAACACCCCAATTATTAATACCCCCAAAACACACCCCAATTATCAATACCCCAAGACATGCCCCAATTATCAATACCCAAAACACACGACAATTATCAATACCCCAAAAACAAACCACAATTATCAATACTCCAAAACACACCGAGGCACCACCACCAACACAAACACACATTCCCCCTACACACACACTCACAGTCGCTTCCCCTACAGACATACAAAAATACACTCACTCCACGTAATACACGCACATGCGCAGACACAAATTCATTCCCCTAACACCCAGGCACCACCAACACAGTAACACACCCACACACCACCACCAACACACAAACACACCCACACACCACCAACACAAACACATACCCCAGGCACCACCAACACACAAAGACACCCACACACCACCATAAATTATCATCCCAATTATCATTATCCAAAAACAAACCCTAATTATCAATAGCCCAAAAGAACCCAAATTACCAATACCCCAAAACACACCCCTCCTCGAAACACACATCAACATTTATTCTTTCCAACATATACATACACCTACACACACGCAAACCAACATACACATCCCAATTATCAATAACCCAAAACACACTACACTTATCAATACCCCAAAATACACTATATTTATCAATACCCCCAAAACACACACCTATATCAATACTACAAAACACCCCAACTATCAATACTACAAAACACACCTTAATTATCAGTACCACAAAACATGCCCCACTTATTAATACCTTAAAAAACACACTCCAATTATCAAAATCCCAAAATACACACCAATTATCAATACCCCAAAACACACACCAATTATCAATACCCCAAAACACACAGCAATTATCAATACTCCAAACACACACCAATTACCAATACCCCAAAACACACACCAATTACCAATACCCCAAAACACACAGCAATTACCAATATCCCAAAACACACCAATTATCAATACCCCAAAACACACACCAATTACCATTACCTCAAAACACACACCAATTACCAATACCCCAAAACACACACAAATTATCAATACCTCAAAACACACACCAATTACCATTACCTCAAAACACACACCAATTACCATTACCTCAAAACACACACCAATTACCATTACCTTAAAACATACATCAATTACCAATACCCCAAAACACAGACCAATTACCAATACCCCAAAACACACACCAATCACCATTACCCAAAACACACGCCAATTATAATTGGCGTGTGTTTTGGGTAATGGTGATTGGTGTGTGTTTTGGGGTAATTGTAATTGGTGTGTTTTGAGTTATTGATAATTATCAATAACTCAAAACACACCAATTACCATTATCCCAAAACACACACCAATTACCATTATCCAAAAACACACACCAATTACCAATACCCCAAAACACACACACTAATTATCAATAACCCCAAACACACACCAATTACCAATACTGCAAAACACACACCAATTACAATTACCCCAAAACACACCAATTATCATTACCCCAAAACACACACCAATTATCATTACCCTAAAACACACCAATTACCGTTACCCCAATAAACACACCAATTATCAATACCCCAAAACACACCCTAATTATCATAATTCATAATACATACATACATAACACATACATATATTGAAATATATTCCTTATTAATACATTCATAATTGATACACACATAATACATACATATATATACTGGTTTTTTATTATAAATACATACACAATAACTACACACACAATAACTACATACACAATAAACACATACTTAATACATATATACATCATAAATTCATGCATAATACATAAAAAATTCATACATATTAAATACATACCCTATAATTACATACATAATAAATGCATACATTATAATTACATGCATAATAAGTCTTTAAACTTACACCTACATACATATCATATATATAAATATATATATATATATATATATATATATATATATATATATATATATATATATATATATATATATATATATATATATACTTAACAACTACCTATGTAACCCCCTAACTATCTAACTAACTACCTACCTAACTAACTACCTAATTAACTGCCTAATTAACTACCTATTTAACTACCTACCTACCAGCTGAGCACGTAGTAATGATCGAGTTTTTGAAAATATTTGATCTATCTATGTTGCGTATAGAAAGAGAGATAGATAGATACGCACGCATATTTCGGAAATAGGAAATTTCCGCTCGGTGCTCACCTCGGCTTGTCACATCCCGGACAAGTTCCCTGTTTGTCTTGGCAGCATGTTCAGTTCCACTGCTCCTGCTGCTTCTGTCTCTGTCTCCTACGCTTCCTTGCTTTACTTTCCTTGGCTGAGACCTCCTCTGCTTCTGTAGTTTTGTATGTGAAAGTATAAGTTCGAGAGGAAAAAGAGAAGGAAAACTTGCGGGAGGATTTAGATGAAGAAGAAGAAGAAGAAGAAGAAGAAGAAGAAGAGGAAGAAGAGTATGAAGAGGAAGAAGAATAGGAGTGTGTGGAGGAAGAGGAGGAAGAGGAGGAGGAAGAGGAAGAGGAGGAGGAGGAGGAGGAGGAGGAGGAGGAGAGCTTGGCCTTGTCCTTGTCCTTCCGAGCCTGCCGGGACTGGCGTTGGTGCCTCCCGTACTTGGCGTCATTCCTAGCCCGCTTTTCGAGGTCCGACAGAGTGTCCACAGCTCGTTGGAGCAGCTGGAACCTTACAGTGGCCGCCTTGACGTCCTTGGGGTTCCTGTCCGGGTGTGTGACAAGGGCGAGACGGCGGAACTGTTTCCTAATTATTTCTGGGGTGGCGTCGGCCGCCACACCCAGGACATCGTAATTGTATTTGCTCTTATTTGCTATAGGAAATTGAAAGGAATTGGAAGAGTAATAAAGGAGAAAAATAGCCTAGTTGTGTTTTTTTGTCTTTATTTTTTTGTTTATATCAAGTGTTATATTAGTTTGAGGTTATATATATTTTATTCATTATAAAGATTTTAAAAATTATAAAAACATAGAAAACCGTGGATCATATGCTGATGAATTAAATAAAATCCTCAAAGCTAACAACCTTCCTAGCATAATAATACCAGACATACCAGACTCCCAAAAAATATACAATATTACACCAGAACAACTAACACAGACAAACACTCAAACACCAACAATAAAAGCAAGGCAGGACATAAAAGAAAGGAGAGACTCTATAGCTAAGGGAAGTATTAGAGAAGGAGCAAAAAACACTGCTTGTGAAGCAGAAGAAATGGGAAAAGTATGGAAGGCAAAGGATATAGGATTAAAACTATATACAACTAAGAAAAGGGGCTGGCCCCAAAGTAAAATTTTTGGATATAATGATTTAAAAGAAGGATTACAGAATAATTCATATAAATGGACCTATGAAGATATTAACTACTCTGAAGAACAAGTATTGTATGCCGTTGTGGAAGGAAACATTAAACTTAAAGAATACTGGCATGTTGTTGATAATGATATTTTTAGGAAAATTAGGTCAGGGTGCATAGTAGAAAGGTCTCCCCTGCAGAACAGAGACCCGCGCCTTAGAAACACTTCACAATAATTAATACACTCTTAATAATACAACATAATGTGTTAAATTGGTCTACAAATAAACATTCTCTCATAAATTATTACTTACAAGAAGCCCATGATATAATATTGATAAATAGTCATGGCTTAAAATCTGATCAGTTTCTTAAAATCCCAGGTTATAAATCTTATAAAATAAACACCTCTGAAACATTAGCAGATGGTTCAGCTATTGCATTAAAATATAACATAACACATCAATTATATGACGATTTTTAAACATGTATTAGCAGTCGAAATACAAACAACACTTGGCCCAATTATATTTGCTACAACATATTTACCAACACGAAGACCATATGTTTCTCTCCCGGATTTTTACAGATTACTAAATAATAATATCGCTAATTATATTTTAGGAGACTTTAATGGCAGACATAAGGTATTTTGGAAATAATAGTGAAAACACAGTTGGCAAAAGTCTGATGCAATTAATGAATCAAGGAATAATGATACATATAGGACCTCATTTTCCAACTTATTTAAGTCATGGAGCCGCTACTAACCCAGATAAAGTACTTGCAAATAAACATCATTATCTAAACATTAATACGGAACCAGGAGAAATAACATCAGATCACATTCCTATAAAATTTACACTTGCTACAAAACCTTTTATTATTCCACAGTCTAAAGTTTACAGGTTAAATAAAGCTAACTGGGATGGTTTTCAAGCAGTATTAGAACATAAAATAGAAGTAAAAGAACTAGATAACTGCAGTATTCATGAAATTGAAACAGAAGTTAAAAACTGGATGGATACAATAAAAGAGGCAATGGAAAAATATATTCCTAAAAGTGAACATAAATTTATATATCAGTTAAAAAAAAACCTGAAATACAACTACTTGAATCATCTTTTAAAAGACTAAAACAAAACGCAGAAATTCCTGGGTGGATATAGGATAATTATAACGAATACCAGAGAATAAAATAAGAATTACGAATAAAATGCAAAGATGCATGGCACCAAAACTGGAAAGACAATATAAACAGTATAATTGTATAAGTAAAGATAGTAAAGCTTTTTGGAACAAAATAAACTTATGTAAAGGTAAAAACTTAATACATACGAACTATCTAAAAGACTCTGATGGTAACAAATACTACTTAGATAAAGAAAAATGTGATCTTATGGAGCGTACCTGGAAGGATATTTTTAGAATTACAGAGGAGGAGGAGGCTAATTTTGATGCAGCTCACTCTGAACACATTAATTCATACATAAATATTTTTTTCATGACAGATTAAAACCATATAACACTAGTAACCTAAACAGACTTAATAATGAAAATTTCTATACTAGGAAAATAGAAAAAATATGAAATTATTAGATACTTAAAGAAATCTAAGAAAAAAGCACCTGGAGATTCAAAAATAAATAAAGTAATACTTGAAAAATGCACAGACAATGCAATTCAACAATTGGTTAACACATTTAATGCATGTTTTTTTCTGCTGGTTATTTCCCAACATATTTTTAAAAAGCAATTATTAAGTTTATTCCGAAAGATAATAAAAGTGATGCTTTAACTTTAATTCTTCCTTGCTTGTTCTCCTAATTTTCCTGACTTTCCTTCTGTCTTCTTTGTTTTGCAAAGAATTTTATAATGTAGAGTGTTCTTTTCTGCATCCTCTCATATGCTTGTCATTGTTCTGGGTCGCTTATGAGCGGAGCAATGATTTTGTGAAGAAAAGTGTTTCTTTTAACTAGGCTACGCGGCGCGGGAGAAAGGAGAGCGGGCCGGCCGAGAGGCGGGCGAAATTAGGGAGCCACGTTTGGCAACACTCCCTGAGGAGGCGAGAGAGGCAGTGTTTCTGCGCATTTTGATTTAGTTAACGACCAGCTGCTTGTAGGAGTGCATCACGCACGCTCGCTCTCCCCAATTTGGCATTATTTCGTCTGTAACCTCCTCATATTTAAGGGAGTGGGTTTTAAGACTGGCCTATTAGTTCAGGGGTAATTTGTGTAGCTAGACAGTAAGGCCCTGTCTATACGAGGAAATAAATAAAGTAATACTTGAAAAATGCACAGACAATGCAATTCAACAATTGGTTAACATATTTAATGCATGTTTTTCTGCTGGTTATTTCCCAACATTTTTAAAAAGCAATTATTAAGTTTATTCCGAAAGATAATTAAAGTACCTTAAATTCCCTAACCTATAGACCTATTTCTTTACTGGAGGTTCCAGGTAAAATTTATGAAAGAATTATTCAAGGGAGATTAAATGCATTCCTAAGTGACAGTAACATCATAAAAGATAGACAACATGGCTTCAGACCACAAAAAGGCACAAGTACAGCTATCATAATTATACACGAAACTATAGAAAATGCACTGGCAAGTAAAAATCAAGTATATGTTGTGCTCAGAGATATTGCAAAAGCATTTGATAAAGTATCGTTCAATGGCTTAGAATATAAACTCGCTCATCTAGAACTACCAACAATACTTGAAAAAACACTGTAATTTTTTAGATCATATGTGGTGCCCGGGGGGGGGGGACGGGGGGCGTTATTTTATTTATTTTATTTATTATAGTTGTTATTCTATTCTTTATTTAATTAATTTATTTTACTTTCACTTCACTGCTGAAGGACCACCAGTGTGGTGCCTTGTCATTAAATTAACTTCGAATGGGGAACTCTCATGGCAATTAAAAATATATTTACTTTGATTAATTATATTAATTAATGGTCCCTGATGTTGGATATTTCCCTGAATATTAAGAAAAGAAAGCTGCCACCACCCCCAAAGGTTTAATGAGAATTAGGGGATTCTCAGGGAATTTAATTTCTTCCTAAAGGGAAGTTAAAATATTCGAAAGAGAAAATAATTACTACTAGGGAAATATAGGTGACCAATGAAAAGAAAAGGGGAACTGATTTAACAATTTAGTTATTTGGTAGAGTGGACTGAGTTTCAATAAGGCACATGGATTCGTGGATTTGTTTCATATCCTTTTTCAAGAGTGTTGAGCACCTCCCTATTAACCTTACCACACCAACAGAAGGTTAGTATTAACACAGAATCACTTTCTCAGATTTTACTTGAGTTATTTATTTAATGTATACTTTGAATATCACAGGCTGATCACTGAGTCTTAGAAACACGGCTTAGTTATAGTATCAGACAACTTAATGGCTCATGGCAGAAAAACTTCACCTTCCTCAAAAAGAAAATAAATACAGAGTTGGCAAAACTTATCTCACCTCGAGATACCAAACTCTTCACACATTACACATTATACCCTTGACTCCCTTCCCTGAAAAATATCACCTTAAAAATGTTATAATTTTGTAACTGGGCCTGAGAACAGTTAAAGAACCTTTTCTCAGGGGATTTCCGAAAGTAAGGTGATCTCAATGTTTCTGTTTATGCATACATAGTATAATTCTTCCTCACTAAGTAGGAATACGCGATTCCTATTCCTGAATACATGGGCTGGGTCTATCAGACCGTCCTACGTGACACATAGTTTCCTAAAGCTTAACTTGGAAATTTGGCAGTGGCTTTCTAGCCGTTCATTTAACTACAAAAACAAAAGAAAGTAAATGAGAAATTGGTGTAACTGTCGTGGAGGCATTCTTTCCCTGCGAACACAATGAAGGGTGAGCCACGAGTCAGTATAATTCACTTCCTTACTCAAAAGTTAATACACAGTCACAATAACATGGAAATTACCGTGAAAAATATATATTGTACACCATGAAATATTGTGTAGGGAATAGGGGACCATGCGGTTTTGAAACCACGTTGTCCTTCTTTAAGAGAAGGAAATTGATATTATCCACTTATAATAGATCTCAATAGGGGTTTACATGTATTGTCAGACTATTGGGGAAGATTATGGACTATATAATAATGGCGAGAGGCATTGAATTTCACAAATATTGAGGGATTTCGAGAGCGATGTCACTCACCTGCGAACACAATGAAGGGTGAGCCACGAGTGATGCTCTCTGGGAAAAAGGCGGGAGATGAGAAGGGGGAAGGGGGGGGTTTCGAGGATATTCCTCCTTTGATCTTATTATTAATTGATTATTGAGACGTGAAATAGTTATTAGTTTATAGGAAATTAATTTTTACGCTAAATAAGTGACATTTAGATATCTATTGAACCTGATCTCTGGATTACTATATAAGGGAACATTTTTTTGTCTACGTGACTTGTAGCACGTCCCGGGCCCCGGGGCATGATCGCCTCACATGATGCAATATTACATCATCCTTAACAAAGTTTTGTGGGAAGATAACTAAGTAGGTTAATTATATTAGACTATGGAGAGCATTTTGACAAGTTAATAACTATTAATAATGATTAGATTATGATATTAATTTCTTTCCATAGAAAACTGTCTTGTGGGAGGGGTTGACTGCATAGGATTTGAAAGTTTGGAGAAACAATTCTAATATAAACATTAATATAAACATATAGTATGAAAGTATGAATGATGTGAGTAAAAACATTTATATAATGCAGTATCCCCTTGGGAATACAGGATCTAAGGGCAGACTAAACATAACAAAAAAAAGGTACTTTCAGTAGGCCTATTTGAGATTAAATTGGAAGCATCACATGACTTTTCCCTCCGGGTGAAATGTTTTTACTCACTAATAATAGAAAATTACATCCTAACAGGTTTACCATTTAGGAACTGGTTTAGTGGTCACTAAGGTTACAACCCACCTTGGTTTTCCATCAGTCTAACATTCACTCGATGTTCCCCACCACTCCACTACTTCTGCAGCCCTTCCTGGCTAAAACACTGGCAACGTAATATGTGGTTCCTGAGAAACCAATTGCCTGGCTACTGCTGCTACTTGGCTGTAGTTCAGATTATTGTAGGGCACACCCCAGTCCACATACTCATGAGAGAAGTATGGATGATCTCGTCAACTGTACAAGATCCCGGACACTCGGTAGCTAAGTTGAGCCTTCCCTACCCTTGGCTTTCACACCAAAACAAACAATAACATAAATTCTCAGTCATTCATCTTCATTTGCTCACAACATTCGCATTCAATCACCCTTCATTCGTTTCCGCAGCAAGTGGTCATACAGGAAGCATTTGACAGAGCTTAGGCTACGTCCTGATGTCTCCTCCACCTCCTAACACCGGCAGACTGTAGCTTAGAGGCCTAATCACACTACTACCACTGTGATTCCCTCACGTTAAAGTGGCCTACAGCTCCCTGAACTAGTCCATTGTGTGAACTACACACAATCCTGTGAACTTATCTTCTACTTCCAAAAGTTCACCACTCCTTCAGGGCTCAAACTAGGCCCGGGGGAATTAAGGTGGATAGTCTATCGACCTGTCACACCTGGGTCGATTCACCAACAACATACCTCCAAGGGGATTGCAACTTAGCACCACTAATTGTCCAAACCTGTTCCTTTATATCCTAAAATTAATACCCATGGTGGCATAGTCTTTCGGGTTGTTTCTGCCCAGCCACTGTACCTAACACTCCTCGATATATCTTCGAGGTTTTTTTCTAAGCCGTGGAGGCAGTGGTTCTTCATTGTTTTCCTTGGCACACGACACTTCCAAGGGGGCTAATAACCATTCCTCGGTACCCACATACGGCTTCACTTTCTCAGCCGCCCTTTGCACCTTTTGTCTGGTAAAGACGTTCTCGAGCAGGTAAGCACCACCATCCCTAATGATTTCTATAGTCTTGTAGGGACCGGTCCACTTAGGGTTCAGTTTCCTGCTAGTACCTGGCAGTGTCACTTCCTGTCTGACCCACACCAATTGTCCAACACTGACGGCTTGGTTAGTTCTTTTCCTGTTCGCCACTTCCCGGTACCGTCGTGTCTGTTTGAGATGGGTCTGTTTGATCACCTCCTTAGCCACCTCTAGTCCTTCGGGGTCTCCTGCAATACTGGGGAGGGGGGAATCCACTTGACGAGGGGCATGGCGTCCGAAGAAGGCGAAGAAAGGCTGGACGGCCGTTGAAGAGTGCACAGCATGGTTGAGTACTGTCTGGCAGGACGCCAGATACTGCGGCCACTTGAGTGGGTACCCTGCACATAGGATAGCCAGTACCGTCTTGAGGGACGAATGGAGCCTCTCCGTGGTGCTGTTCCCTCGGGGATGATATGGGGTTGTATGGCAGTTGGCAATCCGATGCCTCCGGCAGAGGTCTTGGAACTGCCGGGACACAAACTCCAACCCGTTGTCGTGGACCACAGACTGGGGGGTGCCGAAGTCTGCGAGGTACTGCTCCATGCTCTCCACGACAGTGTGTGTGTGTTTTGTTTTAAGTGGGTATAATTTCACGAACCTACTGAAATGATCCACTACTGTTAAGACATATCGATAACCATGTGTCCCTGCGGTCATATCAGTAAGATCAATGCCTAATCTTTCTAATGGTTGTGATACTGATGGTAATTCTTGCCATTTCTGTTGCAATCCTGTGGTACCCTTAAACTGTTGGTAAGTGAGGCAATTTTTTACATACTGGTTAACTTCAGATTTCAGGTTGGCCCAATAGAAAAATTCTTCTGCCTTGGCTATTGTTTTCTTTTGCCCGAAATGTCCAGAAACTACATGGGCAAATTCTAAAGCTTTCTGTTTGAGTGGTTGAGGAACTACCAAGCAATAGTGAAGGGTGCCATCTACTTTTTCTTTAATAAAATACAAGACTTTTTCTTCTACCACAAACTGATCTAAGATGACTTTAGGGTATAATTTTGTAGGTAGTTTTCCCCCTTCTAAATATTCTGCTAGTTCTTTCCATCTCTCATCTTCTCTTTGGGCTTCGGCTATGGCTGTTAGACTTAGTCCTAAATAATTTCTGGGCTCGGTTATCTGACGAACTACTCTTACTGGCCTTGACAAACTGTCAGCCACCACATTTTGTTTCCCTTTTAGATACTTAATGTCGTAAGTATATTCCCTCATTTCCAGTATCCACCTGCTCATTCGGGGGCTTTTGGTTTTCCTCTTGAAAATACTAGTTAATGGTTGGTGGTCAGTAAAAATGCTAAATTTTGTTCCCCATAAATAATGATGAAAATTTCTGCATGTTAACACTACTCCTAGGGCTTCTCGATCAGTGGCTGAATATCTAGACTCAGTGGGGTTTAATTTTTTTGAGAAGTAACCGATGGGCTTGTTACTTCCATCTACTTGAATCTGGCTGAGGACACCTCCAACATGAGTATTGCTAGCATCCGTGGTGACTATAAATGGTTGTGTTAATTCTGCCTTAACTAACACTGGGGCATCACTGAGTATTTGTTTTAGGGTGGTAAAGGAGTGTTGGCATTCTTTTGTCCAATTAAATTTAGTATTCTTTTTTGTGAGGTTGTTTAGGGGGGCTGCTAATTTGGCAAAATTTTGGATGTGTTTACGATAGAAAGAACACATTCCTAAGTATCGTCTGACTCCTTTAACTGTGCTGGGAGGAGGCATTTTTTTGATGGCTTCGACATTTTTAGGGTCAGGTTTACATCCTTCTTTAGAGACCAAATGGCCCAAAAATTTTACTTCTGCCTCTCCAAAAGTGCATTTGCTCAAATTTAATTTGATGCCACTTTCCTCTAGGGTCTGAAAGATCTTTTGGACTCTAGTTAACATGGTGGAAAAATCAGGGGCCCACAAGATTATGTCATCCAGATAATTTCTAACCCATCCCTCCTTCAATAAAGGGGTTAAGATTGAGGCCATTTGTCGAGAGAAGATGGCTGGCGAGCAGGACAATCCAAACGGGAGTCTGCGGAAGCGATATAATGATATTCCATCACTAAAGGTGGTAATGTCTCGAGAACTGTCTTTGATGGTAACTTGGAAGTAGGCTTCCTTAAGATCCAGGGTGGTATAGAAAGCCTGGCCCGAGGCTTGCTCGACTAATTCGTCCAACCTTGGGAGAGGATAAATGTCAGTGGCTAAGTGAGTATTTACTTTTCTGTAATCGAGACACATCCTCTTAGAGCCATCTGATTTGCTTACTAATACAATCGGGCTGAGCCATGCAGCAGTCGATTTTTCTATAATTTCCCGGGCTTCCATATCTTCTAGCATTTGGCTAATTATTTCCTTTGAAGCTTCAGGATACCGGTACATAGGGGCCCTCACAGGACTGTCATCTGTCAACTGAATCTCCACAGGTGGGACATTAAGGGTTCCCAATTCTCCCTCTTCCAGCAAAAATAGCTGATCATGGGCTAAGATGACTTTATTTAATTCTGCTTTTTGTGTTTTCCTTAAATGGGACATGGGTAATTTAGATAATAGGTGATTTAACTTTTCTTTACGTCCTCCAGGAATATTAGGTTGGTCGGAATGGGGAAGGAGGTCATTTTGAATGTGATGTACTGAAGGTGAATTTACTTCGCCCTTCTCATACCAGCCAAAAAGGGTGCCTATTTTAAAAAAGTTGGGTACTTTGGTGTTGTTAGTTACTGGGCAGGGAATAGTTTGATCAACATTTACGTTAACACAAAAGGGGTGACAGTTACTGGAGGGTTTTCCTTGTGGGTGTACTATGAGGGTGGTACCAGTTTCTTCTGCAACCGTTAGGGGAATGAATTTGGTTTGATATGGATCTAGCCGAATTTCTTTGGGATTATGCAATTGGTTCTCAAGTTTTAATGATATTACTGGGGGAGGAAGTTGAGTTACGTTACGGACTGCACTTTTCCGGGGTCGAATTTGGTGGACGGCATAAGGAGCCTTTCCCCAATGAAATAACTTCTTCTCAGGATCCCATATGAATGAGGAATGGAATAGGATGTCAGTTCCCAGCAACATGTCTGCTTGCAAATAGCTGTTTGGAACCACTGGGACCCATTTCTTTACTACCGTTTGCAGCCCAATACCTACTTCCACTAACACTGAACCTAGTATTCTGAGGGGTGTTCCTGTTACTCCTTGGAGACAAGGGAATTTTCTTTTCTGGTGGAGTTCACAACCTAATTTACTTCTGGTGGATTCTTTCATTAAAGTATAACTACTACCAGTATCTACCAAAGCTGACACTAATTTATTGTTTACTGATAGTTGAATTATAGGAGAGGCAGGGGCCTGAGTTAGTCAGCTATGATTCTGGTTAATTCTCCCTGGGCAATTGGCATTTCCCCTTCTGCAATTCATGCGTCGGCAGTCAAAGCACGACCCATCGTGGGGAGCTGAGGCACATTCTCTCAGGTTGTGAGTGTGAGAACGACAATAAGGGCAGAATACTTTGGGCTTTGGGGAGGACCATGACCGTCCAGAAGGAGCAAGGGACTGATACTGATGGTATTGACTGGGTGGGCTAATTGATTTGAGCTGGCTTAATTGAGTTGTCAGGGCCTTCATCTGTTCCTTGAGATCTTCTATCTCGGACTTGCTTTCTGACTCTGGGGAGGGGGCTGGGGCAGAAGTTAGGGGTTGGGTGACTTTTGGTCTTACTGATTTTTCATTTTCTCTGGACACCTGTACAGATGGGGTTTGTGTTTCCAAGAAAAGTTGTCTTTGGTACTCAACTCTGTCCAGGAATTTATTTAGGGGGTAGGCTTCATCTAAGAAACCTTCCAATTTATCTTTGAGATCTCGTGGTAGACCTTGCCATACCTTTCGTTTTAGGTATTTGTTTCTATCAGGAAATTTTTCATTTGGAAATTTAGACTCTAAAGTGGCGTATTTGCAAATGGTTCTATTACAAAAGACTTGTGGGCTCTCTCCCCAGTCATAAAATTCATTTTCTAAATCCTGCCACGCTCGGTCTAGATTCACATCTACAGCAAACTCATCTTTTAATAGCTGACAAAAATGACTCCATGAAAGGTTCGGCTGTTTTCGTTGGTGGTTATGTATGAGCATGACTATTTCTGATCCTAACCTGCTTTTGGCGACTTGGATTCGGGAGGCATCCTCGGGTGTGGCCTGTTCTATCAATTCAATAAACATTTGGAGGCGTGTTGAAGCCTCTAGGCCCTCCAGGTGGTTTAGTTCGAGCATGGGGATGTCTCTCGGTTTGGTTACTGGGGGGCGACTAACTACAGGTGAGGCAAGGGTCTCTTCCTGTTTGATGACGCGACTCCCTATTCTCTCTATCACCGCGGCCTGGTGACGTACCACATTCTTTAATTCTTCGATTTCCCCTCTCATGATTTTGGAGTTTTCAAGATTCCAACTGCCCTCTACTGTCTCCATTTCTCTATCTTCATACTCCATTTTGGCTAGGGATGCTGGGTCAGTTTGTACCTTAATCTAACTTTAATCTAATCTGACTCTTCCCCATCCATGAAATTTCTTATGGTTTTTCTGAGTTTGCTTTTTACTCTTTGTTTACCTTCTTGATTCCAATGAATTCCATCCTCTGATAGGTTCTCTACCCAGAACTCACTGTTGAAATGGGTTTGTTGATTGGGCAGGTGTTTTTGTAATTTTTTATTTATGGCCCTTTGTACTTTCCTATAATCCTGATGGGACATGAATTCTTCATTGGGGTAGAATCTGGGTTCTATTAAACATACCCATACTACTGCTTGGCAGTCTTGTTCAATAGACTCTATTATTTGGCTAATGTTCTCTACAATGTCTTTAGGATTTGATTCCTGGTCAATATCATTACTACCTATCCAAAGTATACATAGGTCATGTTCCCAGTTTAGCACTTCATTCATTCGGGTATCATTATTGAAATTGTCTGCTCTACCTCCAGGTGCTCGGAATATTCTTATTTCTGTATTTTCCACTACTAACTTGTTTGGAATTTGACTATGACCCACCACTGAAATTTTCCACATTCTCCCTTGTTGTGGTAATGTTAGGCAGTGCTCAAAACACTTTGAATCCCACCGCTTAAGCCACCAGTGTGGTGCCCGGGGGGGGGGGGGGGACGGGGGGCGTTATTTTATTTATTTTATTTATTATAGTTGTTATTCTATTCTTTATTTAATTAATTTATTTTACTTTCACTTCACTGCTGAAGGACCACCAGTGTGGTGCCTTGTCATTAAATTAACTTCGAATGGGGAACTCTCATGGCAATTAAAAAGATATTTACTTTGATTAATTATATTAATTAATGGTCCCTGATGTTGGATATTTCCCTGAATATTAAGAAAAGAAAGCTGCCACCACCCCCAAAGGTTTAATGAGAATTAGGGGATTCTCAGGGAATTTAATTTCTTCCTAAAGGGAAGTTAAAATATTCGAAAGAGAAAATAATTACTACTAGGGAAATATAGGTGACCAATGAAAAGAAAAGGGGAACTGATTTAACAATTTAGTTATTTGGTAGAGTGGACTGAGTTTCAATAAGGCACATGGATTCGTGGATTTGTTTCATATCCTTTTTCAAGAGTGTTGAGCACCTCCCTATTAACCTTACCACACCAACAGAAGGTTAGTATTAACACAGAATCACTTTCTCAGATTTTACTTGAGTTATTTATTTAATGTATACTTTGAATATCACAGGCTGATCACTGAGTCTTAGAAACACGGCTTAGTTATAGTATCAGACAACTTAATGGCTCATGGCAGAAAAACTTCACCTTCCTCAAAAAGAAAATAAATACAGAGTTGGCAAAACTTATCTCACCTCGAGATACCAAACTCTTCACACATTACACATTATACCCTTGACTCCCTTCCCTGAAAAATATCACCTTAAAAATGTTATAATTTTGTAACTGGGCCTGAGAACAGTTAAAGAACCTTTTCTCAGGGGATTTCCGAAAGTAAGGTGATCTCAATGTTTCTGTTTATGCATACATAGTATAATTCTTCCTCACTAAGTAGGAATACGCGATTCCTATTCCTGAATACATGGGCTGGGTCTATCAGACCGTCTTACGTGACACATAGTTTCCTAAAGCTTAACTTGGAAATTTGGCAGTGGCTTTCTAGCCGTTCATTTAACTACAAAAACAAAAGAAAGTAAATGAGAAATTGGTGTAACTGTCGTGGAGGCATTCTTTCCCTGCGAACACAATGAAGGGTGAGCCACGAGTCAGTATAATTCACTTCCTTACTCAAAAATTAATACACAGTCACAATAACATGGAAATTACCGTGAAAAATATATATTGTACACCATGAAATATTGTGTAGGGAATAGGGGACCATGCGGTTTTGAAACCACGTTGTCCTTCTTTAAGAGAAGGAAATTGATATTATCCACTTATAATAGATCTCAATAGGGGTTTACATGTATTGTCAGACTATTGGGGAAGATTATGGACTATATAATAATGGCGAGAGGCATTGAATTTCACAAATATTGAGGGATTTCGAGAGCGATGTCACTCACCTGCGAACACAATGAAGGGTGAGCCACGAGTGATGCTCTCTGGGAAAAAGGCGGGAGATGAGAAGGGGGAAGGGGGGGGTTTCGAGGATATTCCTCCTTTGATCTTATTATTAATTGATTATTGAGACGTGAAATAGTTATTAGTTTATAGGAAATTAATTTTTACGCTAAATAAGTGACATTTAGATATCTATTGAACCTGATCTCTGGATTACTATATAAGGGAACATTTTTTTGTCTACGTGACTTGTAGCACGTCCCGGGCCCCGGGGCATGATCGCCTCACATGATGCAATATTACATCATCCTTAACAAAGTTTTGTGGGAAGATAACTAAGTAGGTTAATTATATTAGACTATGGAGAGCATTTTGACAAGTTAATAACTATTAATAATGATTAGATTATGATATTAATTTCTTTCCATAGAAAACTGTTTTGTGGGAGGGGTTGACTGCATAGGATTTGAAAGTTTGGAGAAACAATTCTAATATAAACATTAATATAAACATATAGTATGAAAGTATGAATGATGTGAGTAAAAACATTTATATAATGCAGTATCCCCTTGGGAATACAGGATCTAAGGGCAGACTAAACATAACAAAAAAAAGGTACTTTCAGTAGGCCTATTTGAGATTAAATTGGAAGCATCACACATAGAAGTGCTAAAATTAAAATCGGAAAAGAAACCAGTAATGGTATACAAATACAAAGTGGGGTACCCCAGGGAAGTGTGTTATCTCCCACCTTATACACGTTTTTTACAAATGACTCACCAACTGCGGATCCCGGTTGTGTGGATATTTTATATGCAGATGACATAACTCAGATTGTCACCTCGCAAAGTAAGTAAAAAAATATGATAAAACTTAAAGTAGAAAGAGAAATCGATAGAATAAACAGATTTGAGAAAAAATGGAAAATAAAAACCAACCAAGATAAGTTTAAATTAATACCTATAGCACAAAGAAAGACGAAAACTATTGTATTTAACAAAAGAGAGCTGGAAAATAGCAAAGAAGGCAAAGTGTTAGAGTTAACAATACAAACAAATGGGATTATAGGCCATACCTCTAAAATAAAGAACAAAGGGAACGCGGTGATGGCAAATATAAGAAGATTTGTAAACCTAACACCAAAGTTAAAATTGACACTAATTAAGACTTTACTATTACCAATAATTGAGTACCCGGTAATACCTCTTTGCACGACTTCTCTAACCCAAAAAAGAAAACTTCAAGTAATTATCAACAAAGCCTTAAGATTTATTAACTTTAATGAAGATGACAGACAGCTAACAGTTGAAGAGCTACACCTGAAATATGACATTAAACCCTTAAATATAACACTACAAGCTAAGGCACTAAAAATTTAGGAAACCATTTGGATGACTGAGCCGGATCACTATGATCAGTTGACTCAACGCTTCGACTACAACCACACATGGTTTCCAAAGTCCAGCTACAGTATCAATTCTGATGTACCACATCCAATATACACAAGTTGAGATAATTTGAAGTTACTATTGTAATGTAATCACCACTACGTTTTAAACAACTAAATTGCCGACAGCTGTATTTGGTAGGGTCATAGCTGTGTTTCTGCTGGAGATTTATTGCACTCACGCTATATGTACATTAAATTGTTTAAATGTACTACAATACAAATAAATGTTAACTCCGTCATTCGAGATATTAGGATAGATGTGTTCCTGTTGACAATATAAAGAAACAAACAAAACAAAAAAGCTGCCAACACTGTATATTTTAGCAATGTATCATAACTAAACTGTCAACAGTCTGGGTAGGCAGAGGTTTATTAGCTGTGGTCCTGGTGGAGTATTCTTTTAACATTGAATATATATATAATGTGTTATACTATGTACCAGGTGCACTGATTTTATTTTATTATATGGAGTGTTAGTCTCCAGCAGTCTGATGGTCTAGGATAGCTTGGCTTGTTCGGCGAGTAGATTTTTGTATATAATTTTACATGATGTTAACTTTATTTATGTTTTTGATTTTGTTTCAATCATTATAAATCTAAGCCATGTATTTAACTTCCTTAAAGAGTTAGGTTAAACTTCAACCTATGTACTATTGGTTTATATAAACTGTTGTAAATCATTAAAAATACTAAAAATAATATAAAATATATATAAATAAATAAAAAAAGGAGCAGGAAACAATTGTATAAAAAAAAATTTGAATATATAAATAAATAAATAATTATATAAATAAAATAAAATTAAAATAAATGAATAAATAAAAAAGAGTAAAATAAAAGACTATCCCTAGCAATGTGGTCAAGCCCACATTCTTTCTTCTCTCCTACTTTATTTCACACTTCTTTTCCCACAAACTTTCTCTCTAGCTAGCTACCTTCTCTTCCACCCCCTTTAAAAAAAATTAATTAATTTAAAAAAAAGTCTGTCATAATGAAAATGAACCTTGGACAAACAAGTCACATTTTGAGAGCAGGCTGCTGCATGTTGGAGACCAGGGAAGCGCGGGACTATCCGTTGAAAAGCCAGGATCCACCTTCTGGTTTCCCGATGTAACGCGGTACAAACAGGTGGGATTATTCACCTTCGAAAAGGTGAAGGCCGGTGAAGGGATGCGTCGCTATACTTCACGCCTGGCAACACTAGACATCCGCCGTCTAGTGAAGGTCCAATGGAGCGCCATTGAGGCCAGGGTGAAGGTCAGTGTCACGTGGCACCGCAAGGGGAAGTACGTAATCTTCCTAAAATTGCAGAACTTCCTTAGGCTACTGTTGACCGCGGATCCTTCGACTGAGAACTTTATCCTCCAAGCAAATGAAGAAGGAAAGGTTATGTGGCATCGCAAGTCACTGTCAGAAGGGGAAGAATGCGAACACGTTGATGAGGAACAGGAAGATAATGATGAGGAAAACGAACACGTCACTACCGAGCGATCTGAAAGTAATGAAGAACAAGCAAATGGTGACGGAGAATGGAACACGAAGGACGCTGACGAAGAATACTTTAGTTTCGAAGATGAAGAACACAAAAGTTTGAGCGATGAAGAGTATGTTACTGACGAAGCAGATGAAGAACAAGATAGTAACTCGGATGAAGAATACTTTAGCTTTGAAGAGGAAGAAGCCATCCTCCCCGCCCTGGAGGATGATGACCAGGGGCACTCGGCCATCCTTGACTGCCAGGAAAAAAGATGACACCCCCGACCAGGAGGAGGAGGAGTCGGTTAAGTGGTCCAAACTGCGGATACACTCGAAGCGGCCGACCAACCCGATACACCGCCGAGCGGTTCAATAGGACGCCATCGAGGAGAGTGTGGAGAAGGAGGAGGAAGAGGAGGAGGAGGAGGAGGAGGAGGAGAAGGAAGAGGAGAAGGAAGAGGAGAAGGAAGAGGAGAAGGAGGAAGAGACAGTGTTGTCCCTGACACTCCCACAGGAGCCTCACGTCAGGGACGCTGCCACCGAGGCTGTGATAAAGGAACAAAACAAGAGACAGAAGAAAAGGAAGCCATGCAGGGGCAAGGCGGACGTGGGTCTGATGTTTGGTGTGATGCACGTGCACGGCCAGGAGCCTGACACCCCCACGGAGGGCTGGGCCGTGGCCTGCAGCAAGAAGAAGCGGCCACACAAGCAGAAGGCCTTGCCACCTGTGAGCGAGGAGAAAGTGCTGCGACCTGTGGAGGTGCAGGCCGCGCCTGTTGCACCCACGGCGACGCCTGCTCCACGCAGGAACACTCGGCGCGTCCCGAAGGCCGCTAACAACAGTGTTCGAGCCTCGTGGAAGCAGGAAGTGCTGGACACCACGCTGGCCGTGGCGCCTCACCAGCGGCGCTGCATCGTGGGGCCGCGCGGCGCCAAGCTCAAGCAGGTGCTCCACGAATTCCCGGGAGTGCGTGTGACGGTGCCACCGCCGCTGGACGTAGTGACGGATACCGTGAGGGTGCGCGGCCCCCCCCCAGCTGGTTGTCGGCACCGTGGCGCGCCTCAATGTCCTGCTGCACGAGGTGATAGAGCCCCAGCTGGCAGTCACACCACGGCAGCGGCGTGACGTGGTGGGCCCCGCTGGCGGACACTCAGGACACTCGGACACTCCTGAAGGAGTACCCCGAAGTGGGCGTGACGGTGCCGCACCCCACGGACCGTGAGTCCTGCACCCTGGCACTCAAGGATCCCCACCGCCAGATGGCAGGGGCCTCGGCAGCCCTTAACACCTCTTTGCAAGCCACCTCACACCTTAACACCTCACTGCCCGCAGCACCGCCCACGCTAAAACCGGCCGATCCAACTAACTTAACACCCGTCATAACACTCACTGCCAGTGTGCCCACCCACCCTCTTAATACCATCTCGCTCATCCTCCCACCCATGTTTCGGACAACTCGTGAGGTGCTTAACCCTGCATAGTGAGCGAAAAATAGTTGGGAATCTAGACGAAAATACTGCGAAGTATTTTCGGGTTCGCAAAAGTTAAAAAAAATTTTTTTTTAATAAAATAAACTATACTAGCAGGATAATAGTGCGTTTCTTGCTCGTTTTCTGTTATTTTTTTCCAGAACAATTTCCGCATCATTGCTAAATACGGGTCCGAAGGCAGGCGTCACTCTCGTGAACATGATGAATTGCTATGAATTTGCAAACACCCGAAATATTTGAGTCTCTTCCAGAATGATACAATATCTACACAATACCAGCATAGTAAGCGGAGAGTCACTTATGTATGAGCATGAGGAGAGACTATGAGACTGCGAGAACACTGTTTCAATCCCTCCCAAATGAAAAGACCCTAAATCTAACTGTTTCACCTGCCACGTCCCTAAACACCCCATTGATTATGTAGATATTTCCTAAAGTATCACAAATTACCGCCATCATATAGTTTGCGAAGAGTAGGTGCCAAGCGATATCTCTATAACAATAATGGTCAACCTTCATCCTCAGATTCTGAATTACAAAACCAGAAAAGGCTCTACAAATGTTGGGCTACTTAACGACTTCCAACGCTGTTGGGCTACAAACTACTTCCACAATTATTAACCTACTAAGGACTTTCTTTATTTTTGCGCTAAACATTACTCAATAATTGGGCTGCATACGATATTTTCAGTAGTTGGATTACAAATGTCTCGCTGATGATGATGACAAGTGTCTGTTCAATATCATGACACTGAAACTCCATGGCAATGATTACACGAATGATTCATTACATCGCTGAGTGTACAACCACACTGAGTTACTGGCTTCATAGGAAACACGCTAGTGATAGTGATCAGTTAAGATAAATGGTACTTGGTCCACCTTCCTTCTATATTTTTCTCTATAAATACAAATGAAGCTAAATACTGGTGCCTCTAATTGGTAATACTGTCATTGGTCATAAGAAAAATCTAAATTCCTCGGCCAGTTTCTTCTATTTTTTGTTCAATGTGTTTTCAAGGAATGATAAGATTTTTTATCTGATCATTCCTTGAAAACACATTGAACAAAATAAGTGAAAATGTTAGTACGGAGACATCGTCAGCAGTAGACACCGTGATCTTCTTGAAAAAAAACAATGCACCTCCTAACTTCACCTCTTCAACAGGTAAACAACTTGAAACTTATCTTCACAAGGATACAATTACACCAATACTACGAGAGAGACATATAGACCTATCTTTTTTCATGATCTAAACATGCACCAATTTTTTGTTTTATGAAAATCAATTCCAGGACACAATCTATTGTTTCATCATTCATTCTGATTTAATTTTCTAGTGTGTAATTATTGAATATCACCTTTGGTTTTTTTCATATCAAAATTAAAGCCCACTTTCTGGCTTTCTCTGTTCAATTGTAATATAATCTACTGAGAAAAAATATCACGTTACACTGAAACGTTGGGCACACCATAAGGCGATGTTTTGTGTGTGGTCTAAACGAATCAATCAAGCATCCAAAGAGTGTAAAAAAAAAAAGCAATATACGCAATATATGTTACTCCTTCATTTTGTTGAGTCGTATGGCATCAATCACACTCCGTCACATGTCTGGCTGAAATGTTTCAGATTTCTTGGACGGACGAATTAAGAAAAATTCATAGAAACTATTAACAATCAACAAGTGACCAACATTACCGACACTAAACCCTCCACGACTCACTAACATTACTGAATAAAAGGACTATGTGAATTCACTGTGTGTGTGTGTGTGTGTGTGTGTGTGTGTGTGTGTGTGTGTGTGTGTGTGTGTGTGTGTGTGTGTGTATGTGCCTGTGTGTGTGTGTGCCTGTGTGTGTGTGTGTGTGTGTGTGTGTGTGTGTGTGTGTGCGCTTGTGTGTGTGTGTGTGTGTGTGTGTGTGTGTGTGTGTGTGTGTGTGTGTGTGTGTGTGTGTGTGTGTGCGCACACACACACACACACACACACACACACACACAACACACACACACACACACACACACACACACACACATACACACACACACACACACACACACACACACATCACGTCAAGCTTCTCTCACAAGGGACGTTTCTGCAAGCTCTGCAAGCCCTTGAGAGGTATGGTCGCCTAGATAGCGACGCCGCAACACTGTCAAGAATGCTCTCACGAGGATATTCAAGCACAATGAAAACTGCATATCATACGAAGCTCAGGCTTGTGTTAGGAGAGGAGGCATCGAAGAAGATGAAGCAGACCTCACTATCTAACAATACTATCAAGAACACAATTGCTGAAATGTCTGATAACATCAAGGAAATGTGGTATCAAAAATAATGTCGCCATTCTTTTCCCTTCAGCTTGACGAGTCACAGATGTAACCAACATTTCACAACTACTCGTTTTCAGTCGCTACATTCCCGACAAAGAGATCGAATAAGAGTTCCTGTTTTGTCGGCCGTTTGCAATGACAATAAGGGCGGCCGATGTGATTAAAGTGGTTGTAGGATGATTCGTCCCCGGGTGAAATGTTCTGGTTGATTTATTCCTGGGGTATTCATCCCTGGAGAATTCGAACCCTAGGGTTATTTGTCCCCAAGGGTGATTCATCCCCTTGGCTGTATTTTCGTCACGTTAGTTACGAAACTCCATTACTACGACCTAACCTAACCTAACTAACTGATGTAACCTAGTCTAACTACCTGACCTAACGAACCTAACTACCTGACTTAACCTAACCTAAGTACTTGACCTAACCTAACCTGACCTAACCTAACCTAAACTAACCTTACCTGACCTAACCTAACCTAACCTAATCTTTTTAGATGAATATATAGTATATACCTTCTGAGTCCATTTTGAATTCTTAAATAAGAAAAAATAAAGCGTTCTGGGTACTGGATACTGGCTGCATTTATACCAACCAATAAAAGGGAAGAATCACCCTAGGGGACGAATCACCCTAGGGGACGAATCACCCTAGGGGGCGAATCACTCTAGGGTACGAATCATCCTGTACTATTACAACTTATAGTTAATATATTAATATGTATGTATGCATGTATTTACAATACTTTTGTATGTTAGTGTGTTGACACAGGTGTTCGTTGATAGCTACAAAGATTTACCCAGGTGTGGGCATAAGACATTGACCGCGCTAATCCCCTTGACTCGCCGCCCACGAACACCTGCATAGTTCTCAGCTTTCCCACCGAAAGCATCTCCTGTCCCATGGGCCAAGGGATTAACAGATTATCTCGCTTCTCCTTCTCATCTTTCCGCTCGTCCATCTTTTCTCCATTTTGTTTCCGCCATGTCCTCTATTTTGATGATCTCCCATTGTTAGCTGTAAGATATGTTAGTCACTTCAGTCTTGGCTCTGGGCGAGAGCAGACGTCCTGAATCGGTGACACCAAGTGTACCTACTTTTACTCAAATAAACATGTAGTGATACAAGCTTACTATTTAACCAGAGTGAGTGAGAGTTTGAGGTGAGTGAGTGAACTATTGCAATGAACACGTAACACACATCACGCTGACATCCTACAATCCTACAATCCTGCAAACGACTACGAGAACGCGACGAGCAAGAAGGAGAATAGATCCACCCGCCTTGCCCTCGACACACTACCATAGTTAAGTTCCTTGCAGCTTGCAATCTGCAAGGTGGTGGCAGCGACTTCAGCTTGCACTGTGATTAAGCGCAGTGTTCAGGCGCAACAATCCTAGGGGACGAATCACTCTAGGGGAATCCTCCAGGGATGAATAACCCGGGGGTGAATCAACCGGGACATTTCACCCGGGGACGAATCACCCTCGTACCGATTAAAGTTGTAACAGATTTTTTGAAGAGACGGGACTTATTTGGAACAAACTGGAAGGCGTTTGCACGAATAGTGGCCCAAATATGCTTGGATGGGTTGCTCTCGTGAAGCAGAAGCAGCCTAGTGTGAGAGAAACGCACTGTATGATCCACACAGAGGTTCTCGCTTCAAAGACACTTCCGAAGAAGCTTGCAATCTGCAAGGTGGTGGCAGCGACTTCAGCTTGCACTGTGATTAAGCGCAGTGTTCAGGCGCAACAATCCTAGGGGACGAATCACTCTAGGGGAATCCTCCAGGGATGAATAACCCGGGGGTGAATCAACCGGGACATTTCACCCGGGGACGAATCACCCTCGCACCGATTAAAGTTGTAACAGATTTTTTGAAGAGACGGGACTTATTTGGAACAAACTGGAAGGCGTTTGCACGAATAGTGGTCCAAATATGCTTGGATGGGTTGCTCTCGTGAAGCAGAAGCAGCCTAGTGTGAGAGAAACGCACTGTATGATCCACACAGAGGTTCTCGCTTCAAAGACACTTCCGAAGAACCTTCATGCAGACCTGGTTGTCATCATAAACCTCACGAAAAGATCAGTCATCAACATTCGCCTCTTCCACGATCTCTGCAAGGATATGAATGCCGAACACACTGTTCTTTTATTTCATACACAAGTTCTGTCGGAAGGAAATATGCTTTTCTCTCTACTATTGCCCCTGACATTGTGGCACTAATCAGCAACCAACAAATCCAGCCGACAGCATTCCCACTGAGTGTTGTTGTTGTTGAAGGGGATAGAAAAGTGGAGGTGAAAATAAGAGAGGATAAGAGGAAGAGTAAAAGTTGGGTGAAGAATGAAAGAAAGTAGAAAAGATAAAGGCGACGAGCTGACCGTCTTGCTTTTTATATCTAGATTGTTCTTTAATTAGTGACTAATAAATGTTGTTTTGTATATGAGTATATGTCAAGATGAAGAGTGCGTTCGGGTGTTTGGTTGTAACTTTTGATTTTTATTGCCCTTGAGTGACTAAATCACAACTAAGGAAAGGATCTTTAATTATATTAACTTATTAATTGTTTATTATGCTATTTGCATTAACAAGCAAATAAATGTTCTGTTTTGAGACTTTTTACTTTTTTCTTGTCATTCTATGAAGGGGAAATCCGAACCCGTGAACTGGTTGAAGGGGAAAAAGATAGAACAAAGGTTGGGAGGTGTATTTGATATATATGGATGAAAAAAAAAGAAATCCACCAGGAAACAGATGCATCCACGTTATGTTCCACTTGAGAATGAAGGCCAGTCAGGGTGGGGCGGAGGCCGGCGTAAGAAGACAAGCCAAGTAAGAGTAAATTCTACATGTGCGTGGAGCAGATCGCATGTAATAGACATGTAATAGACTAGAGACGGCCTGATGCCTCTAGTGGGAGGCCAGCACCCTCTGCTCCCTCTGCACTCTGTGATCTCGTCTAGGCTAGACCTGACCTCGCTCGTGTGCGCTAAAACTACACGTGGTGTATTGGAGACACATCCACTCGTCCCACGCGCTGCATTCATCTTTCTTCGTTGCGATAAGTGTATCTTTGCATTATACAAAGCATACACACCTTTCGTAATTAAATAGTTCCCGTATTAGACAAACAAACAAATCACACAGCCCTTCACATCCATAGTGATTACATACTATATTGTCTTTCATATAAACACCAGTGCTACATATTGTATTTATTTTGTATTGTATCTTGTACTCATTTATACTGTATTTAATTTTCCTGCGATTGAATTTGTGTTAAGTTGTGTTCCGATTTTTCCTTGTCTTGACTCAATTAGGCCTACCTGTCCGCCTCCCGGCCAGCCACAAGGAATTCCCTGGGGACGGATTGCCCACGGCGAAACACACCCAGGCACGCTTCACCGCATACCTTAATTTTTGTCTTAAGTTATTAAAAAGCTTTTCAGCCTTTCAGCTTTTCAGAATGCCGTCTACGTTGAAAAGATGCGAGGGGTGTGACGAAACATTCGTGAGGAAATTTTTCCAACAGTCTACTATATGCAGACTCTGTGTACAAGATCGGGAATTGGCAACCTTGCGAGCGGTATCGAGTCATTTCGCCCATTCTCCCGTTCGTACCGGGTCGTTTCACGGCGGGTCGATTCGCTCCGGTAAGTGGGTCGTTTCGTCCCGATACAGAACCTGACTGATAGTGAGTCATTTCGTCCCGGTAAGTGGGTCGTTTCGTCCCGATACGCTATTTGACGAAATTAAATACACACACACACACACACACACACACACACACACACACACACACACACGCATATATATATATATATATATATATATATATATATATATATATATATATATATATATATATATATATATATATATATGTATATATATATATATATATATATATATATATATATATATATATATATATATATATATATATATATATATATTAATATATATATATATATATATATATATATATATATATATATATATATATATATATATATATATATATATATATATATATATATATATATATATATATTAATATATATATATATATATATATATATATATATATATATATATATATATATATATATATTAATATATATATATATATATATATATATATATATATATATATATATATATATATATATATACATACATATATATATATATATATATATATATATATATATATATATATATATATATATATATATATATATATATGCATATATATATATATATATATATATATATATATATATATATATATATATATATATATATGTATATATATATAGGCATTTGGTAACGTTTGTATTGTAATATTGATGTTATTATCCCTTTTATATAATTAAAGTAATGTATCATATACCACCACCTAACTGTGAACCATCAACGACATTATGTGGATTTAGGGACCGGGGCGCGCCCACACACACACACACACACACACACACACACACACACACACACACACACACATCCCGTAAGCCTCACCTGACCACACTCCCACTCCCACGATCCTTCCCCCACCCCTAATCCCCTCTCCACATTTCTCTGTTCCCCTTTTCAGATCACACCTGCCCTGTCTTGACCTAACCACTCCAACTTATTTTCTCATTTTCTCCTTTATAACTTCCTTCTTTTCTTCTTTTCTTCCTTTCTTCTTTTCTACCCCTTCCTCCACTGTATATATATATATATATATATATATATATATATATATATATATATATATATATATATATATATATATATATATATTCATATATATACACATATATATGCATACAATATTATTATTATTATTATTATTATTATTATTATTATTATTATTATTATTATGAATATTATTTCTCACACCTCTCCTTCCCTCTCACAGCTCCTTCCCTCTCACACCTCTTTGTTTGATACCGTGGTAGACGGCATACTATAGTAGCACCGATATTATACACTATATTCCTCAAAAAAAAAGAAAAACTAGCAGTATAAAGGAAGGCCAATAATGAAAAAAATTACTAAGAAAAGAGGACAGACAAGTAAGGTAATCTGACGCTGCCTTAGGGAAATGTTATAATTACACCCCGCAAGCCTCACCTGACCACACTTCCACTCCCACTATCCTTCCCCCACCCCTAATCCCCTCTCCACATTTCTCTGTCCCCCTTTTCAGACTACACCTTAATAATGATAATAATAATAATAATAATAATAATAATAATAATAATAATAATGATAATAATTGTGGGTTGTGGAGAAAGAAACACAATGTATACTGACAATACTAGTACAAAGTGCAAACTCTAATGATAATAACAATAATGATGATGTTACTGAACAAAACATGGAAATAAATGTGAATCTTCTGTTTATAGGGCAAAACATACATTATTTGACTCTAGTAAAATTCACCATACAACATACCTGTTGACCACACTTGTGCCTTATAATCCGATAATTGTCTCTCATCCTTTCACTCACCCCCCCCCCCCCCTTTCTCTCTCTCTCTCTCTCTCTCTCTCTCTCTCTCTCTCTCTCTCTCTCTCTCTCTCTCTCTCTCTCTCCTTATGTTTGTTTTTGATGTTTGTGTGTGTGTGTGTGTGTGTGTGTGTGTGTGTGTGTGTGTGTGTGTGTGTGTGTGTGTGTGTGTGTATGTGTGTGTGTGTGTGTTTAATTTTAGATACGTCTCCACCAATGTTTATTTTTTTGGCATCACAAGGTGTGATGGCAGCCCGCCCCCGCTTTTCCGCAAGCTGCTGTGACGTACTACCCACCCACCCATACACACACACACACACACACACACACACACACACACACACACACACACACACACACACACGCACACACACACAAAGGTGTGCGTGTCCTCGGGGAGCACGTTCCCGCCCTACACACCGCAGATTGCCGCGGCGTTGCCACGCATCACGGCGAGGCTGACACGTTGCCTCAGCCAGGCTGTCTCGCGGGGCTCTCCACTACGCCGGCTGACCCGCCTTCGGATGTCCTGAAGAAGATCGTTGAAGGCCGGTCCCATCACCCCGCTTGTTTCCACGGCGAGGGGCGTGAAGTCGTAGCGCAGGGCGAGGGCCGCGTAGCGTTGACGTGTGTGTGTGTGTGTGTGTGTGTCGATCTCCTGGTAATTTTAGTCATCGGGTACTTTTAGTTTTTTCATTAGAATTCCCGCTGCGATCGGGCTCCAGACTATGTCACCTGTTCTTTTATTTTTGTTCTTATTTGTAGCTATGTATAGTGCCTTGATCGCCTTTCTTTCCTTTTTATTTTTGCCTTTTATTAGTGTTTTCACATTATTCCAATCAGGCAAGTGTCCTTTGTTATCCACATGATTCTCTAGAACGTTGGTTGTTCTGTGATGTCTGATGTCAGCTTTATGTTCTTTCTTTCTTTCTTCACAACCCACAACTATCAAGATGTCTATACAATAATAATAATAATATTATTATTATTATTATCATCATCCTCATCATTAATACGGATGAACAGATGGACGGACAGGAAAAGTTAGAGAAATACAACAAATACATAAAGAGACAGAACAAGACAGACAGACAGATAATTGTTTGGTATGCGGAAACCCAACCCACACACACACGAACATACCTGACCTCAAAACAATAACCTCACTTGACCTGACTGCAAATAATCTTTCAGGCAGATTTGATTTCACATAATTTCCTCACTCACATCCTCAGTCCTTCCCAGACAGCCAGTCGTTGAACAGTTCATTCTCAAGATGTGTGGGATAAATACACAGTCAGGAAAATAACCACAGCCCACTTCTTGAAGACAATTGGAAAAATGTATGGAATAAATGATCAGTAAAGATAACTTTGTAGTGCTTATGTTTAATATAATATATAAAGTGTATTGTCTTTTCCTTTCTTTACTGACGCCTTTTAATACAAATGAGTTGGATAGTTGAGTTGAATCAAGGAGAAAAAAACAACAAAAAATATTTAATCAAGGAGAAAATCTATAAAAAATACTGGCATAAAAATGAAATATCAGCTCTACAAACTTTTCAATACTTTTAACTTTTCTTATAGTCAATTATATTCAATTATAATCAGTTAATTGCTGTTATTTACCAATTAGTAATACCAATCAACCCTGGGTGATCAGGAATAGGAGAGACACAAACAGGGACGACCGGGAATGGGCGCGAAACGACCCGGGGCGAACGGGACTAGGCGCGAAACGACCCTGGGCAAACGGGAAAAAAGGCGCGAAACGACTCAGGTGCGAACGGGAAAAGGCGCGAAACGATCCGGAACCTTGCGAGCGATCGTCACTGCTAATCTTGGATTTGTAACCCCCCCTGTCGCCCCTGTCACCCACACCAACTCTCCTACTCCCTCCTCTTCCTTGTCCTCCCCCTCTTCCTCCTCCCCCACCGCCACCTCCTCCCTCGCCTCCCCGTCCTCCTCTTCCCCCTCCACCCACACCTCCACCACCTCCAATAAACCTTCAGCCTCCTCCTCCTCCTCTGCCCCTCCTTCCTCCTCCTCCTCCTCCTCCTCCTCCTCCTCCTCCTCCTCCTCCTCCTCCTCCTCCTCCTCCTCCACCTCCTCCTCCTTCTCCTCCTCCACCGCCTCCTTCTCCACCACCTCCTCCTCCACCGCCTCCTCCTCCACCGCCTCTTCCTCCACCTCCTCTTCCTCCTCCTCCGCCCCCCCTCCTTCCTCCTCCTCCTCCTCCTCCTCCTCCTCCTTCTCCTCCTCCTCCTCCTCCTCCTCTTCCTCCTCCTCCCCCTCCTCCTCTTCCTCTTCCTCTTCCTCCTCCGCCTCCTCCTCCTCCTCCGCCTCCTCCTCCACCTCCTCTTCCTCCTCCTCCGACCCCCCTTCCTCCTCCTCCTCCTCCTCCTCCTCCTCCTCCTCCTCCTCCTCCTCCTCCCAGGACTCTTATTCTTGGAGGGTTTCCAGGGGGCGCTCTGCTATATGTCCTAGGGAACCTCTAACTACGAAAATATCTAACAGATATCAGGTGCTCAGCACGTCTCAGGAGGGGATTGGAGGGACGAGGCTTCCAGCCTCCTCCTCCTCCACCTCTTCCTCCGGCACTTCCTCCTCCTCCTCCTCCCCCTCCCCTAGGGGTGCTCCTAGAATCCCTAGAAAACCACTAACACAGAAGACTTAACAAATTCCAGGTGATCGGTTCGACACAGGAGGAAACAGGAGAGACAAGGTTGGTGGGTGACTCCATCCTACGTGGACAGCTGATTGAGTTCAGTGGCCGCGCTCCAAATAACAGAAAGCGTTACTGTATTCCAGGAGCCAGGCTTGACGACATAACAGATGTATGCGGAGAGGTCACCAGCGACGCAGATGATAACACTCTTTTTATCATCCATGCAGGAACAAACGATGTGTCATCCACAAGACCCGAGGAGTTACTGGAGAAGTACAGGAAGATGATCCGCCAGTACAGGACAAAGTCTAATAACATTGTTATTTCAGGCATTCTTCCCAAGATGGGTGCTGACCCGAGGTTCTATGGCAAGGCGCGCACCATTAATAACAGACTTGATTCTCTCTGTTCACAGGAAGAAGTTAACTTTGTAAACCTGTGGAATGACTTTTACAATAAACCACTTCTTTTCCAGTACGACGGACTACACCTAAACAGCGTTGGGGATGCTCGCTTGGGCAGACTTTTCAGTGACCAAGTTTTTCTCTATAGGTCAAAAAACGCCGAGCGGACGAGAGCAGCAGCAACATCATAGTTTCTCCGTGTAATGCCACCACTGAGCCAAATAATAATGTCACAGCTGATCCAATTACTAACGTCACCACTGATCCTAATACTAATGTCGCTACTGATCCAAATATTAAAGTTTGTTATGTAAATGCTCGCAGCATCAGAAATAAATTCACAAATCTTGAAGCTCTCGCCGCAATGGATCAGTACCATATCATAGGAGTCACAGAATCATGGTTAGACACGTCGAACAGAGATTACATTGCGGAATTTCAGTTATCCGCTTATACAATTTTTAGCTGTGAAAGAGAGAACAAAATTGGCGGTGGTGTAATCCTATATATTCACAGCTCGCTCCATCCGATCTCCATTAAAACAGAACCCATCAACGGTGTGGACACAGTTTTTATCGAATTAAAGAATAACTCGAGTAGAAAAATACTTGGACTGATTTACAGACCACCGGGACGCTCCGCTGAAATTGACCGTTTGCTTTTCGAATCAATCTCCGAAACAATTAGTCAATGCGAGACAATCATTATGGGCGATTTTAACTTGCCAGTAACGAGATGGGGAAATCCGTTAAGATCACATACAGGACACGATCTGTACACGAATTTATTAGAGGGTGAATTACACCAACACGTTCATGAACCGACGCGAGACTTAAATACCCTTGATCTCATTCTTTCAACATGTAAAGATATAGTCAGCAACGTAAATGTTGGCCCAGTTTTCATCTCTAGCGACCATCCGATAATTACGTTCAACTTGAGAATGAAGGAAATAAAAGTAAATGACAGTAAGGAGAGGGTACCAAATTACCAAAGGGCGAATTTCACCAGAATGCGAACAATTCTAGAAGACACGGACTGGAGTGAACTGTTGTCAGAGTCAGAGTCAGATATTGATAAGTCATGGGAGGCCTTTACCACAAAGCTGAACGAAGCTATAAGCGTATGTGTACCGTATCGTTACAGACGTTCAGCAAGGAAGAACAAACCAAAATGGTGGAACGAAGAGATAAAAAACAGCCTCTCTCTCAAAAAACACGCGTACGATAAGTATATATCAACTATAAACCAAGATGACAAAGTAGAGTTTGACAGAGTTCGTAGCGAAACTAAGAGTTTGATAAAGCGTAGCAAGAAAAACCTGGAAGAATATATAGCGGAATCATGTAAATCTAATCCTAAAGAATTTTATAGTTTTGTTAAGAGTAAAAAAGCCCTTACCTGTAATATCGGTCCACTTACTAAAGGACAAGGAAATCACACAAACGACGAAAATGAAATGGCTACAATCCTTAATAACTTTTTTGCATCCGTATTTACAGAAGAGGATTGTTCATCGTTTCAAC
>JAXIVD010000581.1:122500-132500 GCA_036785275.1 Cancer borealis | reverse complement strand
TACTCGGGGACCGGGGGAAAAGGCAAGCCTGGGGGCCTAAGAGCAGCTGCTTTTACAGTATCTAACAGTACCTTGTCACTTACAATCATAGGCGTAACCCGAGTTTGTAACAAGGCCATTAGGCCTTGTTACAAACCTTGTCTTCAGGTCGGTGTTATCATTTACAATTTCAATTAACGCTAACTCCAAGTTGAGAAGTGCTTCCAGCATACGTTGTTCCCCTTCTATCTGCAGTGTTTGTAAACTAAATTTCCTAATGATGTGGTGTGATATCGCTGAGGCTTCCTGTAACCTTGAGAGTGCGGCCTCCATCGCTCTCATGTCCCTAACTGTAATGTTAAGCACAGATGAGTGACCATTCAATAGTACACGCTCCTGCTCTGTCAAACCAACTAAGGACTGTAACTTTTCATGAATGACGTCGACTTGCTCCTGGGTCGCGACGCCGAATAGTATATTTGAAAGTTTTCCTAATATGTTAAAAGCCCCTCGGCGATAAAGCCGAAACGAACCAGTTATATATGAGAGAAAACTATTTAATCTTATGAACAACTTATTGAATTGAAGATTGAAATTCCTTAATGTTTTCTTTAAAGAAGCTACAACATTGTAAGAGGTGTTCATATGATGGACATTCCACTCAATGCGGGAAGTCAAGTTCCTAGCTCTAATCAAAGGTGGTTGTTGCACCTGGTCTGCTTTTAATTCAAAGGGGAGTACATACGCCCTTCCTTCTAGGAGGATCTTAAAAACTGAGATGAAGGACATCCCTGTCTTCACCGTAGATTCCTGTATAGGGTAGGTATTCGCCGCAGCCCCGACGAGGAAACACATCTGAAAAAATATTGGTATAATTTAACTCTGAAGGAAGTCACTTACGGTTCTTCTGGACCTTAAACTGTATCTTGGGACAGAATTGGATTCAGGTGTTTGCATGGTATCGTGAGGAACTATTAAGGACTCATTTCTATCCTCTTCTTCTACTTCATTGTCGCTAGGTTCTGCTAACTCAACAGTGCGATCTACCTCACTTCCTTCTGTTATGCTACTATTATCTAGTACATTTTCCTGTCCATCTTCATAATATATACTGGGTAGATCCATTTCATCTGAGTCTGGGTCGCGTAAAGGATACGCCTTTCTTACCATCCCGTTTTCTTTGATGGTGATGCCAGCCTCATGTATGACCTTGACGCGATCAGTATGTACTGACACTTCCTTGTGTGTCCTAATATTGTTCTATCTCAGTGCTACCTCATTTATTTTCCTCATCACTCTATACGGCCCATCGTAGAGTGGCTGTAGCTTTCTATTCTGTCTCCTACTAGGAATGTGTTTTACATACACTCTGTCTCCAACCTCGATTGGTTTTACCTTACTCCTTTTTTTGTAGCCCCACACTAGGGTTTTTTACTTTATGTTAACCATGAAGTTAATTGACTGAAGCAATAAATAACTTGGTAGCAAGTGGTCCTTCAAGTCTTCGGAGGGTGTGGAGTGAGTCCGATATGGGATTACAGGAGTAATGACTAGGCTTCTACTCTTTCTACAAAATTTATTAACTAATTAATACTACAGGTATAAACATTTGAGGTGAGATAACTATGAGGCAAGTCTTCAATGAATAAATTCTCATAAGAGCTTGCCTGTAGTCTTTAACAGTTTAACAATTCTGTAGAGTTAATTCAAGGGGTAACTCTAGTAATAGTTCCACCTCAACAATAGTTATAGGTCTAACTACACTAACACATAAATGCGTACTGACATAGAAATAATACTGGCTTACTTCCACAATTAGTTAGTCTTTAAACTTGACTAACTCCAGGCACTTCCAAGCCGATAATTCCTTAAGACATGAACAATATAATTCTTAGCTGTCCAACAGGTAACAACTCAATTTCTACTCACCAACATCCCGTGGAAGGAGTGTAGTCTCGCCATCCGTCTTAGACAATCCAGTTAAGAAATTAAGTTAATAATGAGTTAACGCTACACTCCTTTCTAAGTGGTTTAACTTAAAAAATTAATGTTAATGTTGTTCCCCGTGGGTCAGCGGCTTATATGGACCTCCGTTTGGGGATCCACACGTTGCCTATTCCTAGCCTATGTTACTACACATCCTATAATTATTTTCTTAATTCATTAGAGTTCGCTTGTTCCAACAGGATTCATTTACTCTTGACCGTTATTCTTTGTTTCGGTTCGTACCGTTTCCACAGGTCACTGTCACGTGTCATATATCGCACGTGTTCGTTCTTGCCGGTGACGAGTGCAGAGCAGCCCTACTCTTATCATGGGTAATAGGGATCCTATGGGGGTTCCACCTCCTCTAGCTTCCGGTTGCTTACACACATTCGCTTCCGTTACTTGGACAGCGAGTGTGTCACTGTGTTCTTCGACTGTTCTTTTCATATGAAGAACATTTTGTTCTCTCACTCCAAGCTATTCAAAGTCATACGGAAAAATAAAATAAAATATTCTGAATACGTTGAACCAAGTGTCTGTTCAGAAACGATACGTTAAACCTATGTAATCACTGCCAAAGTTCTACAATCACTGTCAACGTTCAGGCTCGTCGTCCTCTGGTGTCGGGGCCAGTTCTTCACGAATTACCTCCATACCTGGGGCACAATATACTTCCTTTTTTCGAAAACCTCGTCCCGGAGATCTCTGTTCCCTTTGCCTGACCGTTGGGACTGGTTTCCTTATCGTCACCATCTGCCATGCCTCCCGTTATAAGCTGCTACGGGCGTAGCGGAGGACATACCAATGTCCCACGCCACCGAGCAGCAAGCCAAGGAGCGGGACCGCCACAGCAACAACAATGACCCACCATGGAGTGGCAGGTACAGGGTGTCGTTCTGGGGGAAGCAGCGGCTGAAGTTGTGCCGTCAGCTCCTGTAGCGTCATCGGGATCTGGGGTAAGAGGTCATGTAGGTCTGCGATGTCTGGGTTAGTAGTGTTGAGTGCCCATGGTATTTGATGGAGGGGAATGTGAAGAGGTGAGCTAGTTACCGTTACCACTGGCCCTTCTACAATTGTGTCATGGGCAGGAAGTGTGAAGAAGGCCGTGTTACCACTGCACCCTTACCTCAGCACTAGGACTCCTGTCCCAGATAATCGAACCTTATGCTTGTTGACAGGGTTTGTAGGGCATTTGATGGTAAGAGTGAGAGGGGAAGCGACTGAATACGTCCAAAAACCCGGACCTTTAATAAAAATTGGGGGGAATGTCGTAAGGACTCGAGTATTACATAATTTATACATGGAGGGTAAGTTTAGAAAAGCAGCCGATTCACAAGACGTAACATGAGAGGCCTCATATATCGGGCTAGTTGGTGGACAAACAAGAAGCTTATCATGTTTGTAACAATGATCAAGGTTGGATAACAAGAAATAAGAACGCCTATCTTCCGTAAGGGAGATGTAGGCCGAGGCAGAATCATGCCTCGCAAACAACGTTGAATTTGGGAGGGAGAATGGAAGTGAGTCGATCCTAAAGACATCAAAAGTGTCTGTAGGGTCGCCTCGGAGGGATATAGTGAAGTAGAAATTGCGTGTCCCTGATACAGCTGTCGACTTGGAAGATACCCTTATTAAATTTCTATAAAGCCCTAAATATTCAGTGGCTGCGGGAAACAACAAACCAGACGGTCGTGTGGCCGCTTTGGTCAGTATCTCAAGCAGTTTGTCGTCTGATAAAATAGATGGGGTAATATATGTTTGTAGGAAGGCTTGTAATCCTAACTTTAAATTTAGAACATGGTTGCTGATGTGACCATAGGCAAACTCTAAATCTAATAAAGCTTGATGAAGCTGGTGTTCACCTTCTAATTGAAGCGTTAAAGTTGGAAAGTGTCTCAAGACTTTATTCGTGGTGTTGACAGCATTGGTAAGCCGACGAAGAGCATTATCCATATTGTGCATGTGGCTAATAGTTATATTTAAAGCTTTACTATGTACATTTAACATGACACGTTCTTGTTCACTTAGTTGGTGTATTTCGTCTATTCTACTATTTATCGCGTCTATTTGTGCTTGCGTGGCTGTTCCGAAAGGAACATTGCTCAGAGAACCAAAAGCATTTATTAGACCGCAGCGTTTTCTAAGTGGTGCATTGGATCTATTAGGGTCGATATTTAAAGTGTAATGTAGGAATTTATTTAAATCATGAAATAAGCCATGAAATTCCCTATCGAAATTATTCAACGTGTTCTTTATGGAAGCAACTATGGGAAGGTTGCTATCCATATGCTCTACATTCCAAGCTAAAGATGCGGTAATATTAATAGCATCGATCAGGGGTTGTTGAACGTCCACTGAGCTGATGATGAAGGGGACGACATACTGTCTCCCTGTGAGCGCTAGGCGATAGACAGGCGTAAAGCTTAAACCTGCTCTGACGGGTGACTCCTGGGTTGGCAATGTGGCGCTCGCAACCGCAATCAGCCACACCTGTAATAATGAATGTCCTATTACTAACTTTACTTCTTGATTTAGTTACCTTATTTTTACTTCCATCTTACCCTTATGCTTTACGTTATCTTAACTTCCAGTTCTTTACTTATTATATTCAATAGGTTTGGACATGACATGAGGAACTTCGGGCACTGTCGATGACGAGCGCAGACTGTATCTAGGTGCAGGTACTGGAGGTACTACTGCAGCTTCGTTTACAAGGTCACTAGAAACCAATTCATCAGGTGCATTATCTACAGTTATACCTTGGTTATTTTTCCGTATTTCTTGTGCTGGGTTCAAATGCATCTGGCAATATAGACCATAGTTCATCATCAACGGAAAACTTCCGTTCTTTGAAAGGATAAGCCTTTCTTACGGACGGGAACTCATTTACGCCAACATTATCTTCATGAAGGACTTTTATCTTATCAGTATGTACAGTCACTACTTTACTCGTTCTCAAATTTTTCAGTTGTACCACTACATCGCTCTTTTTCGCTATTATGCGATACGGACCGTCGAATATCGGTTGTAATTTTTTGTTTTCAGTTCTTTTTGGCATATACTTCAGAAAAACTCGATCTCCTATTTTTACTGGTTTTATTTGCGATGATTTTTTATTTCTCTCCATTTCATCTCGTCCTTCCTCGATGTAAATCTGGCAACGCTCATATACTCTTCTGGTAACTACTGCCATCTCCTCTTTATAGGAGTCAACATTATACCAAGCCTTCTGTGGGCTTTCTAGGGTGGTATATGGATGCCGGGGGTCTCTCAAGAAAAGAAGATAAAATGGAGTCTCCCTGGCTTGGGTTGCCAATTAGAAGTCGCGCCATGAGACACGGCTGCTACTGGTTGGCGTTGTTCTCTTATTATATCTTCATCCCTTAACTTGAGTTAGGGATTAGTATGTACAAATCGGAACGCCTTTTCGTATACTGTTTTGGGATCTTTTAATTCGTCTCCCGAGAGACAGTTCTGGAAATGCATCGGAATAGCAGTAAGGAACGTATTGATTAGATCATCTTCTAATGCCTCCTTATGGGTAGGCTCCTCCTTAATTAATTGAGTGATGGGCTCCTTGAGCCGCATCCAAAACTCAGGGATGGTTTCACCTGACTTTCGTCGGGCTGAAGTTACATTTACTTTTTTCTCGTTATAGTTAAATTTGTCTCGAAAAGTGTCTATTAATTCTTCTTTTATTTTCGTCCAGTTATTGCCTTCTGCTGTAATGGTAGAACGGATACATTTGAACGCCGGCCCAAGGGCGTACTGTTTGGCTATTTGAATTCGACCGTCATCGGTCCAGTTATCCTCTGTCCTCGCGTCTATGTCCGCTATCCATTGTTTTACACTTTTCTCGCATACCAATGCCGGGTGTTCGGGGTATGATTCTCGCCCATTACAGAAATATTTTAGACCGACAATTTTTCCGTAGTTGTTCCGACTATTAACTGCTATAATAGCAGCTAGATCTGTCTTATCGACTGTGGTCTCATCTGAGCTACTAGGATTGAAAGGCATGTTTGATGAGCTTATTTCTTTTTCACAGTAATCGTCCCAGCTTAGGTGACTTTCTTCCGATTCGCTGCTGTCACTTTCCGTCTCATAAAATTCTAAGACACTTTTATCTTTGTTATCTTTGTTCATTAAATGCTAATTATTCCTTATTCTGTAATCCCACCGCTGCCACCAGTTTTGTAGCCCCACACTAGGCTTTTTTACTTTATGTTAACCATGAAGTTAATCACTGCAAAAGTTCTACAATCACTGTCAACGTTCTACAATCACTGTCAACGTTCAGGCTCGTCATCCTCTGGTGTCGGGGCCAGTTCTTCACGAATTACCTCCATACTAATAGATGGTTACATTCACCGTCTGTCTCACCTCACGCCGCACGTCTTGATTAGATAGACGTAGCTGCGGATGGTTATCGACGTACTGGAGAGCTTTCTCATACACTATCAGGGATTTATCATAATATTTACTTGCTACGAAGCACCTGAAGCTTCTAGGCATAGAGGTCATGAAGGTTGAGACCATATTTTTGTTGACCTCGTCCTTCAGGTGAGGCTCTTGACCTATAATATTTTGCCTTAGGACATTGAGTCTCACAGAATTCTGTTACTGTCTCTCCAGGTTTACGAGTACTGACGCTCAACTCCCTCTTCAAATCCTGTTTTTCCTGTGCCTCAGGAAATACTCTCCTCAATCCTTCCTTGATTGGATTCCATGTATATCCTAATTCTTTTATGCAGGATATGACAAACGTGCGGGCTGCCCCTAATGCGTACTGTTTACATAATTCTATTCTGCCCATTTCCGACCAATTTATTCTGGTTCGGTTTTATATGTCACCAATCCATTTGGTGACACTGGGCCCACAAATATACATGGGATCTTTGCCGTATTTGTCATATCCGCCACAAAAATATAAAAGGCCTTGAGTTTTACTAAAGATATCCTTAGAGGTATTTGAGATTAACAGAGCTAGGTCCTGCGACCCGATCAGCGCAGTTGTTTGTCCAACTGGGTTGGCAGTTGCTCCTACGGTACTACTGACCTGTGGCGGCAACATCTGTGCTTGAGTGTTATGATTTGGAAGGTGTAGAGATATATGACTGGGAGAATGTAGCGGTGTACCAGAGTGCCCTCCAAATGTGTATCCTGGGTCCTCCTCATCTACTAATTCTGTGGGTCTGTTTTGTTGGCCCTCGTTGTCTGACATGATTGTTAAAATGTCGTGAGTGTGATCCCAATACCAATTTGTACCCTCGTCACTATCACAACTGAAACGACTCGGTGCCCTAATGATTTTCATAAAATAACTTATGATGGAAGCGTTTCTCACCCTTATTTGTTCGGAATTCAGAAACTATTTGTTTGTCTCACATCTCACTGTAGCTGCTACCATTGCTCGAAACATGATAGATTGTTAGTATGTCCCCCTATAGGACCCATTTACAGTGTAGATGTTGAATCGTGCGAATCCGCCTCTTTTTTTAATAGGCCTATATTCTCTATAGTGCTCATTCACCCACTCTAACTTTACCTGCTCACGATACCATGGCAGAACACCCCCCCTCTTACCATTACCCAAGAAACCATGGATCTTGACGTCACATTACGCCCTGATGCCCTAGCCTTTCTCCAGAATGTGTCTGATTCCTCTTCTCTTCAACACTCCACTTTAGTACTCACGAATACCCAGCACCTGCATCCCAGGACGGATTACAACATAGGGTGTGTAGAGAAGAGTTTTAGGGTGTAGGTAGGGTGTGGCTGGGTTAAGGGTGTGTATATAGGGTGACGGCGCAGTGTGAGGGGAAAAAAGGGTGTGAGGTTAGGTTAGGTTAGGTTAGATTAGGTTAGGTTAGGTTAGGTATAGTTGGGTAAGTGTAAGTAGGGTGTAGAAGTGAAGGTCTCACTCTCTCTCTCTCTCTCGCTCTCTCTTCGCTCTCCTCTCTCTCTCTCTCTCTCTCTCTCTCTCTCTCTCTCTCTCTCTCTCTCTCTCTCTCTCTTCTCTCTCGCTCTCGCTCTCTCTCTTCTCTTCTCTCTCTCTCTCTCTCTCTCTCTCTCTCTCTCTCTCTCTCTTCTCTCTCTCTCTCTCTCTCTCTCTCTCTCTCTCTCTCTCTCCTTTCCATTGCTATCTGCTAATTTATCTCTCCAGTTTTCTCCTCCTCGTCCTCTCTCCACTTCTTCCACCACACACCACCTCCTCCTCCTCCTCCTCCTCTCCTCTCCTCCTCCTCTCTCCTCCTCCTCCTCCTCCTCCTCCTCCCTCTCCTCTCCTGATTCAATAACTTAAACCTTATCTCTCCTCACTTTCTCGTCGTCTTTTCTTCAACATTTGCACTCTTTATTTTCTTCCTTCCCCTCCTTCCCTCCCTCCCTCCCTCCCTCCCCTCCCTCCCTCTCCTTCATCCCTCCCCTCCCTCCATCCCTCCTTACCCTCCTACCCTCCTTCCCTTCCCTTCCTCCTTCCCTCCCTCCCTCCCTCCCTCCCTCCTCCCTCCCTCCCTACCCTCCCTCCCTCCCTCACTGTCTCATGCCGTGGAGATGAAAACACTGCCCTTTTATTTTATTTTTTTTTATATATATTGACCATATTTATATTTTATTTTTACTTTTTTTGTAAGGGAGGGAGGGGGGTGGGAGGTAGTTTAGACTCCTAGTGCTCTTTTATTTGCAAGCTCTTTATTTTTGCTCTTTTTTTTTCCCTCTTTTTTTCCTCTTTTTCCCCCTTTTTTTTTCCTCTTTTTTCCTTTTGCTATCTTTTTTTCCTCTATATCCATTTTTTTCCTTTTTTATTTTTTTTTTCTCTTTTATTTCTTTTTTCTCTGTATTCTCTTTTTTTTTCTTTTTTTCTCTTTTCTCTTGATTTTCTCCGTTTCCTCTTTTTTCTTTATTTTCCTCTTTTTTTTGCTCCTTTTTCTCTTTTTTCCCTCTTTTTCCTCTTAATTTTCTCCTTATCTTTTTTTCTCTATTTTCCTTTTTTTCCGTCTTTCCTCTTTTCTTTTTCCTCTTTTTTTTCTAATTATTCCTCTTTTTTCCTCTTTTTTCCTCTTTCCTCTGTCATTTTTTTTTACTTTTTCGTCATGATACATTCAGTCTTCGTCCTCCGTTTTTTTTTTTTTGTTTTTTTTTTTTTTGTTTTTTTCTTGTTTATTTATTCATTTCCTTTTTTTCTACTATTATTATTTATATTATTCTTCATTTTATCATTAAATTTTTATTCATTATTTCATTGTCTCTTCTTCTCTTGTTATTCTTTACTCTCTCTCTCTCTCTCTCTCTCTCTCTCTCTCTCTCTCTCTCCTCTCTCTCTCTCTCTCTCTCTCTCTCTCTCTCTCCTCTCCTCCTCTCTCTCTCTCTCTCTCTCTCCTCTCTCTCTCTCTCTCTCTCTCTCTCTCTCTCTCGCCCTGGAGGAAGTAAAGTGGCGAGGATGAGGAGAGAACGAGGTAATTATGGAGAAGAGAGAGAGAGAGAGAGAGAGAGAGAGAGAGAGAGAGAGAGAGAGAGAGAGAGAGAGAGAGAGAGAGAGAGAGAGAGAGAGAGGAGGGAAAAAAAGGAGTGAGGGAAAAAAGAGTGGGAAAAAAAGGACTATTTATGGCGTCGAAAGGAGGACAAATGGAAGTTTCCCTTTTTTTTCTTTTTGTTTCCCCTCGCAAGCCCTAACTGCTTCTGCTCCGCTTTCCTCTATAGGGTGGGAGTGGGTGGGAGTAGGAGTGGGTGGGAGTGAGTGGGGGTGGGAGTAGGAGGGAGTGGGTGGGAGTGGGAGTGGGTGGGAGTAGGTGGGTGGGAGTGGGAGAGAGTGGGTGGGAGTAGGTGGGAGTGGGAGGGGAAAGGAGGGGAAGATGAGTGAGTGGGTGAGAGGTAGCTGATAGAATAGAGGGGAAAGGAGGAGGGGGAGGGAGGGATGGAGGGGGGGGGTGGAGGGGTTATTGGGGGAGGGAGGGAGGAAGGATTGGGTGGAGGGGTGTTTGGGGGTGAGGGGGGGTGAGAGGGGGGGAAATGAGGGAAAAGGTAGGTAGATGGG
>JAXIVD010000581.1:47500-110000 GCA_036785275.1 Cancer borealis | reverse complement strand
GTTGGGGGTTAGGGGAGGGGAGTCAGTGTATGTGAGGCCGTTGGATAGACGTGTGTGCGTGTGTGTGTGTAATTTACTATGGTCTGGAGGATCACGTGCTGGACTGGTGAGTGAGCTGGTTCCACAGTTAATGTTTTTGGTTTGCTCGCTGACCAACCCAATCCTCCGTTCCGTGATCAGGTGCCACAGCCACACCGGGCGCTGCTTTGCATTTGTGATCACACCAATAAATTGAAACAGTGCAAAGGCAGCTTACATTGTGGTGCTATCAGGTTGACGTCATACACTTAATCCTTTCCATAGCAAACTGAATATTTGGGTTCTTGGTGCGGAATTTGCATATTGGTAGACGGGACATAAGACACATAGCGTATGATACACTTGTTGGACTAAAACTGGAATACTGCTACACGGTGTGGGATCCATACACACACAATTACACTAGAACGTCTTGCAACACAACACAGCACTGATCTAAACAACAGATAAACATTGAACTGTTTCACGTACTCACAAACACACACACACACACACACACTCATACTTATGTACAAAATCACAAACATTGACATTGACTTACATATATACTTATACAACACAAATAATCAACGCATTCGTAACACACACAACTAGAAAACTACATATCACACTACGTAACACAGATGCATACAGATGATACTCATCCTTCCCACACATCATACGTGACTGGAATAGGCTCCCCCACCACATTTTAAATTCCAAAACAATAGAATCATTTATGGAAAAAAAAATCTACACACGCTTTTCACCACAGCTGACAACACTAAAAGAAAGAAGAGAAAGAGGAAACTAAATTATAATATATGAATTTATGAACAACCAGGACGATACCAATAAAATATATTATCTAATAATGAGAAAGAAAAGAAGAGGCTAGCTATGTGAGGGGATACAAGAAAAATTGCAAAAAGGAATTTGCTTGAACAACAAAAAAGTACTTGGACTGGCCTGAAGAGGAGGTCATAATGGCAAAGAATATAAGATTGGACAAATATAGAAACGGAGACAGGACCATACGAGTGTAGCTAAGGCCCTGTAAACTACAACTAGATAAATACATACAACTAAGTAAATACACACGTCACAGCGGAAACACATTCAATACACTCTCATAACACACGTGATTATGCATGTGTTGTATTGAAATAAGTTTAATGAAATAACCTTTACATATTTCTATGCCATTTCACATTCCCCCAAGGCTGACCAAGGACACACTTGACCAAACATATAAAAAAAAAAACATTTCCTATAGTCAGTGGTAATATTCCGTTTTCTTTAAGTAGTTAGAGGCGCCGTTTTAAAGGCGAAATCGTAGACCGTGAGTGTAAACATTGGGTGTGTGGGTGTGTATCAAACCTAACCTAACCTAACGTTTACATCATCATTACCCACATATTACTTTTCCTTCACGTGGTTTCTGCAAGTGAATAATATCGACGTTTTTTTATACGGAACAAGATATTATTGCCCGCACCCGCTTCCGCCAGGTGAGTGTACGCCTGGGCCACACAACACTCCGGACTCACCTACACCGCCTGCATCTGTCCCCTCATCCTTACTGCCCCTGGTGCTGCAATATCCCGGAGACCATTCAACACTACATGCTACAGTGCCCTCGCTTCCACTCTCAGCGTGTTGTGTTACGCTCACAACTCCTTGGCCAGAACATTAACACTTTTGACCTGCCTACCCTGCTGGCGGCGGCAGGTGTGCACCCCACACCATAACACACGGTTATCCGCCTCACCTGCACCTTCCTGAAGAAGACGAAGTTGCTGTCACGCCTGTCACACCTTCATAGGACATCACCACGGCTTATAGGATCCACCCAGGAATCCTCGTAGCCCTAAACAACAACAATAAATTATACATAAACGTAAGTTTTGGGGAGAACCCATAATTACATCATAATATACGACAATGATAATGATAATGAAAATAATAATAATCGCATATCATTAGACGCGATACAGACAAATACAAAAAATACATCATTTTGTGTTAATGGTAAATATATTTACCTTGATAGAAGGCTGGGCTGTCTAATTTTAATTTATCCAGCCTTACATTTAACATATTATCAGAAGGTTTGTTCCATGTGTCAAAGCTGTGTTCATGTCCCGTGTTTCAGCAGGAATGTTATAGTATTGGTGGTGTGAAAAGTGTGGTGGGCTGGTGGAGAGTGGTCATCCACAAGATTTGTAACTCTATACCAAACTGCCACTCATAATTGTTCGTTCACCTGCTGGCCTCTCGCAGAAACCTTGGTGTGTGAGTGTACGTACAGTACCTTCACATGGAACAATGTTAGTGTGTTGTGTTCCATAGCGGCATGATGAACTCTGGCTGTGTGTCCCTTCTGGTGCCCAAACAACTGCAGGACCACCAAGATGCTTTCCTTCGGGGAACTTTTGCCTCCTCAGGTAAACAAGTGTAGTTTGCAAAGAGTCTATTTTGTGATCATTCTTCTGGTAAAGGATTCTGGGTTTTTTTTATGAAATTTTAGTGACATTTGCAAGGGCTGGATTTTTTCTCTTTTTTTATATGGCTTCAGGATTCACATGGAGGGATGAGTGAAGAGAACAGATGAATTAGTTATGAGTGAGGAAAAGGAACCAAGTGTCATATACTTGATGCATGAGTCTTGTAGATGGGAAGACAGGAGGCACATTATAGGCACAAATACTTAAACATTATTGTGATTCATCTTATAAGTGGGAGACCATAGTTAGTTATGAGTATTAACGATGGACTCATTATTTTAGCTAGTGCCGAGGAGAACAGAACTGCATACGTGATCGTGGTGACCCAAGCAGACTGTTCCCGTGATGCAAGTGTGGGTTGCATCAGCAATGAGACAAACAATACCTGGAGCCGTGACCCCACCAGTGTTTGGGTCACACTCAGGACACACCACCACATATCCCTCACCTCCATCAGGATTCTAGGCCAACAGGTTCCCCTCAGTGAAGTGAATCTAGTGTTCTATGACTTGAATGAAATCTGTGAGTCGGAGTTGATCAATAGAAAGTATCCGTATGTGAAGGAGAAAGACCATGCCAACGATGTGGTGCCTTACTTCATCCATTGTGTGCAGAGTGATGCAAAAAAACAACACCCAAACAGGAGGAGCGAGCCACTCCTGCTGCTGCTCCTGACAGTAGTGAGGATCTTCCAGGCAGTGTCATGGATGCCCAAGATTGTCTTTGAGATCCTCCATTCCTTCCTCGTGAATCGCCTCGACTACTCCAGCAGTTTCTTACAGCAAATCCTCCTTCGTATCTCTCAAATTAAGAAGATACAGGAGGATGTCGCAGGGACCAGGAGGAGTCTTCTGTTTGGCCGGCTGCTCACCATGATTGCTATTGATGTCCTGGCAGGAGTGGGTGTGGCCTGCATCATTAGCAGCTATGCTTCTGTAGGGGACATGTACTCTTCTTTCTGCAGCTGGACCAAGGTGAGCTGGCAGGAAACTAGTTTTGAACTTTGCTTGTATAGGCTCACCCTGAAATGATGGGGCTAAACATTGAAAAAAAGAATGTAAAACAAAATAAAGTATATCATAGTTGATAGAAGGTAACATAAGACTAATCCATTAAAACTTTTGGCGTGAAAAACCAGGTAAAGCAACATGAGATTGAATTCCAAAGATGAAAGGTGATGATACTAAGTAATAGTGTGTGTTGCCTCCACAGTTGCTGGCTGACACTGTTCACCACCTGCTAGACTGGCTGAGTGGTGCTCCAGCTGGACTCAAGCTCAATCAACCACTCACACAGGCACTCTCAGCTTTCTTCTCTTACCATGTCCACCTGTGGATACTTTACCTAGGTGAGGCATTGCAATGCTCTAAGGTTGTCACTATCACGAAGCAGGAAATATTGCTTCAGTTTTCGTACAATTCGGTTTTCGTCAGACTTTTTCGAACGGATTAATCACGAAAACCGAGGTTCCACTGTATATTTGACTGCAGTATAAAACCAGAATACTAAAATATCTTAGGTATCTCGCACAATTTTAGGTGATAGATAATAAGTTAATGTATCTCTCTTTTTCTCTTGCCTTTCATTGTTCTCCCATCCCCAGAGTTAGCAGACCCAGTGCTGCGTGGTGTGGCGTGGGTGCTGGTGTGGGTGGGCATGTGTGGTGCCTCTGTGCAGGTGGCCATCCTCTCAGACCTGCTGGACCTAGCCACCCTCCACCTCCAATGCTTCTACATTTATGGCGCCAGGTAATGATGTAGGGCATGATGCACACACAGTCACACATATGCCTAGGAACTGCAATCCAAAAGTTACTAGAATGTTTAACTAAAAGAAAAAAAATTGACGACTTAATTCAGATTTAATTAGCTGTCCCTTCAGTTGCTGCAGCGAGTTTACTTATACTTTGTTCTCAACATTTCCACCTTCATGTTCTAAGAGTTGAGAGACGGATACCATACTCTGATTATAATATGAAGGCGTAAAATGTATTTGTAGAGGCACAGAGTGTTTACATTTACCTGTAGTCCTGTAGTGTGATGTAAACCCTTTGATGTACATGAACACAACCTATTCCCAACAAACATACAACAACAACTATCACATTTCAATATGCCATAAAAATGCACCATGGCACATTGGAAGGGAGTCTCAAATTAAGGAAGTTCCCATGTTGAAATGTAAAGTATTATCATGTTATTTATCTCATTAGAATTTAAAGGAATATCAAATGTTATATCAATCACAAGTTAAAGGTAATAAAGGATAAAATTTGATGAAGCCGCTGACATGCACCATTACAAAAACAAAATTACATTGTAGCCGGTCATCAATGAGCGGCAGCAGAAGAAGTTTATAGATACAGTATTAGACTTAACATTCATCAATGGATCATAAGTTTGTATTTTAAACAACCACACACCTACTCACACTCATGATCCAATTTTAACAAGTCCTCAACAGCTATTGGGTCCAGTTTCCATGCTTCTGTTTCCTTACACATAGAGTTATTCCTTCACAGGCTGTACAACCTACAAACATCTCTCTTGGGCTCCCAGTGGCGGGCATTCCGAGGACGCAAATGGAACCCTTTAAAGCAACGCGTAGACACCTATGATGCCGGCAGCGCCATCTCCCTCCGTCGTGTGCTGACGGCTGTGGTGTTCACCCTTGTGGTGTTCCTGCTGCCCACCACCACCATATACTATCTGGTGTTTGTCCTGGTGAGGCTATGTCTCACTTCACACTGTATACTTAAAGCTACTCGGAGAACACTTACAAATGCCGATGTCAATTGAATTTAGACAGTCAGGAAATTGTTCTGAATATATAGTAGGACTGCTTCTTTTCGGAATGATTGCTGCCAAAATAACTGTCAAATGTGAAATTGTCAAATACAAATAGTTAGAACTATATGAAAAATGTTAATTGGTACCAGAGCCATGAGAAAGCTGCCCTTTTTTATTTATTTGAGGCCTAAAACATAAGATTTTGCTATGGATACCTGGAGATTAAACACAAAATAGAGGACATAACACCAGCCTGTAAGCCATTAAGATGTTTTCTTGGATAAACTGTACATATGTTACCTTACCTTCCTTATAATGTCTACAAAATCCTTGCTGAGTGAAATTACCTTTGCTCATGCTAAAATACCATCTCAAAAATATTAGAATTGCAAATGACTTGACTGTGCTCCATTGAGTTGTGTTTTTCCTTCTTCCCATGTCTGGCGCACCACAAGTCATCAGATCTGTCTCTGCCCCACAGCTAAGGGTGAGCCTCAAGCTGGCCCGGGGGGTGTTGGCAGGCATTGTGTGGGCACTCAACATCAACCCATTGTACCTTGTCCTCCTCAATATTACCAGCTCCAACAGGGTCAAGGGTAAGGGGAAAAAGATAAGGAATAGGGAATTAAAGATGGAGGGGGGGGAGAGAGAGAGAGAGAGAGAGAGAGTGAGTATTGTTGTAAACTAAGCAATAAAATCAAAGGCACTGCATAGGCACCATTTCCATTTTATGCAATAGTACAATGTTTGTTTGATCTTCCATCTAGAATTCAACTTGACCTTAACATGAGTGCTAAAGTGACCTATTCATGTGGATATAAATGATAAGCTTAGATGAAGGATTATCTGTCTACATAATCAACTGATATACTTGGAGATCAAATTGACTTCTCACTTGAATATTAAGTAAACCTTCAAGAACTTGTGACATCATTTCTGAACCTCATAGCCAGAAAGAAGGACATAATTCTCCTTTCCTCTTCCCCCTCCAGGAGACATCTACTTCTCAACCTTGACAGATGGGCACCAGGATGGGACTGTTGAGGGGAGTTGTGAGTCTCCTCTCCTCCTGAGTCTAAGCACTTGGCCGTCTTCCCTCAGTCACATCCTGACTGACGCCAGCCCTAACACCTTCCCCTCCCGCCCAACACCCAACTGGAGCTACATGTTATCCAGCATCATGTTTGGGGAGCAGTTGTTGTGATGCCGCCTCATGTTGGATGCTGTAGCAGCTTCATGGTACTGACACATCTTTTCCGTAGAGAAAGGTTGAAATTATTATTTATAGTTCACTTCTTCGAGTCTGTCTGTAATTCATTTATTTAAATTTTTTTTTTTTAACTGAAAATTCATCAGATATATATATATATATATATATATATATATATATATATATATATATATATATATATATATATATATATATATATATATATATATATATTATATATGTATATATGTATATATATATATATATATATATATATATATATATATATATTATGTATGTGTATATATATATATATATATATATATATATATAATTTTTTTTTTTTTTTTTTTTTTTTTTTTTTTTTATATAATCCTTGTTTGTTGTGCAACTTCGGGATAATTTTAGAAGGTTTAAAAAAACACTTATTCTGAAGTTGTTGTCAAGGAAAGGTTACCAGACTTTATAATTTCCAGCCTGAATATAACCAGTATTTTTCCCACTGAATCATCATCAGAAAGCAAGCATTTTTCATACTTGTATTTTCTTTTTTTTTATCCTTCATACAATTAGGTAATAGAGTTACGACACATACTGTACGTTGTGATCACTTCATGATGAGCTCAGTTGATACGAGTGTGAACCATCAAGTGAAAGTCAAATGTAGCCACAGGTGAGATCATAATTCCCTTATGTTTGTGATATTACAGAGGTGGATGCACTACAAAGGCTACAGTGTGGTGTTAGATCCTTCACTCAAACACAGCACCAGTCAGGCTCAGGAACAGTAAGTGGTGTTACCGCCTTCCTTCTGTCCTTCCTTTTCTTTCCTTTTCCTTCTCCTCATACTTACATTTCTTCCTAATAATCTGTGTAGTGGTGTATTGGGATTCCATTGTATTGTTGTAGTTGTTGCCATACTCACCGTTTTGTATATTAAACCAAAGATTTATAGTTGTATTGATTTATTTCCTGCATCTTTCTGTGTCAGAAAGTTCGTCAAAAGAATTCTTGAAGCTTTTCAAAAATAGTTTTTATTTAATTTAATGAGTTATTGTTTTGAAGGTGCACTACATTTTAGCTTATGTGATCTAATAAAGAATAAGTAAATGAATAAATAAATAACAGATAGATAAGAAAAGCCAACAAAAGTTATCAGTAAAAACTATTTAGAAAAGATTAAAAAAAAGAGACGAATCTTTTCAGCATTGTTAGTTTGTAGAATAATATATAATATATATATATATATATATATATATATATATATATATATATATATATATATATAAAATATATATATATATATATATATATATATATATATATATATTTATATATAATATATATATATATATATATATATATATATATATATATATATATATACATATATATAATATATATATAATATATAAATATATATATATAATATATATATATATATATATATATATATATATATATATATATATATATATATATATATATATATATATATATATACACATGAATGAATGTAATTTGTGTGGTGAAGAAACACGGGACGAAGAATTAATACTTTTTTTCAGTAACGTTTCCAGTAACTGTCTTCAGAGAGATTTTCTCTGAAGAGTTGGCATTTCCTCATTTTCCTTTTAAATTTCTCTAAATCACTCTAATGACAAGGAAGAAACTTTACAACACGAGCTTCTAAAAACTTGGAGTCAACAGAAAACAGGCTTGAGTGTGTGCAGGATAGAGGAGCGTGAGTGTGCCTGGTGAGTTGTGACCAGCTCAGTGTGCGTGGCGGAGCGGGGCAGTGTGCACCTGTCATGTTACCTGTGGTGCACACTGCAGGGACACGGTCAAGTTTAAGTTGTACTAGTGAACACTTTATTAATGGTATTTCATAAATGATATACCTGATCCTTCAGTGTTTTAATACACAGCCAAAGAAAATGTATTATACGTGTGCAGTATAGCAAAGAAAAAGAAAAACCATTGCAGGACACGTGTATTTAAGACTGGCAAGGCAGGATCATAGGGCGAGGAGAAGGCATCAGGCTGTATCGTATAGTTTGTTGTTCATGCAGAAGTGTTTTCTGTCTCTGGGAAACGCGATGGGCGTAGTGGGCGTGATGTGGGTTACGGTGGTAGCAGTCTGTGGGGGCCTGGCGGCGGCGGCGGAGGAGGATGTGCGGACGACAGCCGTGTGGTGGCGGGCACCTGGCGAAGATCTACTGCGGGCGTGGGCAAGGCAGGAGGAAGCAAATTCAGTGACGCTGGTGTTGCTGACTGACGGTGTGTGTTGTGTGTGTGTGTGTGTGTGTGTGGTATTTACAAAGTTGCAGAACATACTGTGAGATAAGCTTAAGATCACCATATCTTCCCTAATGAATGCTCGTTCTTTTGTCTTACCATCATCATTATTTTTAAAATGTTCCATATATGCATTATTTTCTCCTCACATTCTATTCTTATGTTTCTTTACTTCACTTACAACACCCTCCTTCTCTCCCCTTCCCTAGCATCACCTCATCTCATCTCACCTAATTTTTCCCTCTCCTCCCGTCTCTTTTCCCTGCCTCCCCTTTTACCCTTACCCTTCCGCAGGAGACGCAGGGGAAGCCGCAGCATGGGCGGACACAGTGAGGGTCATGGCCATCCACCTCACAACCTCCGAAGACCCGTGGGTGTGCAGAATCGCCTTCCTACCCTCCTTAGTCCCGTGGCAAGTCGACGGTGGGACTCTACTGGTGGCGCCACTTTTCACCCAGCGTCATGCCCGCGTCCTCTCGCAGGTCAGTTGTGAGGTGGAAAGAACTCCTGTGTGCATAACTTTCATCCTTTTATAACAGCCATGTAGTGTGCGTAAAGTGAAGTTTTTTATATATATTGAGGAAAGGGAAGATATGGTGTGTGTGTGTGTGTGTGTGTGTGTGTGTGTGTGTGTGCGCGCTTACTTTTGCCAATGTCCCCTGTAACCTTAAACAATCCTCTTGCAGCCCCACTCCTCATTATCATAATTTTTACATGACCAGCAAACAGACTATACACCCATAGTTTAACTTATGTCTCGTCGCCCTCATATCATGTTTGCATATAAAAAAAACATTACGGGGGCCAACACAACTTTTTTATGTGTGTGTGTGTGTGTGTGTGTGTGTGTGTGTGTGTGTGTGTGTGTGTGTGTGTGTGTGTGTGTGTGTGTGTGTGTAGAGTTATGTGGGTGTATGAATGATGCAGGTTAGTTATGCAAACGGAATGGTAATGGACTATAAGACAGGGATTTGTGCTTTAACAAAAGGATGGTATGCAGCATAAGGTACATAATAAAGATAAGGTTATCATTACTAATTCACACAGAGTACAATGTTATGGGTGTATTGACTCACAGGTGTTTGTTTATTAAATCAAGGCTGCGTCGCATTGGTGGGATTTTCTCCAAATAATTGACAAGGATGACATTGAGCTATACTTGTCTCCACCTTCACCTTAGATACTTGATAGATAAATAGACAGCAAGGGAGATTGATTAATTCGTTTACGCACAAATATTGCATTGAATTTTGTAGTTGAAAGGATTAGGTTGACAACTGGATTGGTAAATGAAGTATGATTTTCATTTATCAAGGTAGATGACGTTTTCCTTATGCCCTCGGGGACACGAGACGAAGGTGAAGGTTGTGGTGGTGAGGGTAGAGGGGAGAGGACTAATGAGTGTGGTAATTGTGGTGGTGATAAGAGACGGTGATGACGGTAGGGGTGGTGAGGGGAGACTGGCAAGTGTGGTGGTAGTTAGTGTTATGTGGTGATGAAAGAATAGGTATACATACATATTAGTGGTGATGGTGGTGGTGTTGGTTTGGGGACAGGTGTGTTAATGGGAGGTGTGTATGTTTGACAGGTGATCGGCAGCTCCGGACAGCAGATGAGGCGATGGCTTTTGTTTGCCGGATCTGGCTATGAGGACTTAATGGACTCTCTGTTCCTGCCCATTAACAACCAGGTGTGTGTGTGTGTGTGTTGATTGATTGTGTTATGTGATGAGTGAGTGAGTGATGCCAGCACACGTATCATCACATTCCCAGGTGGTTGTAGCGCAGCTGGGCCAGGTGGTGCAGCTGTGGGATCAGTACCAGGTGGCGCGAGGCCTCAAACGGCACCTCCATCTACGGGGCACTTTAATGCCGCCGCAGGACCGTGTGGGCAGCGGCGGTAACAAGGTGAAGGGCGGCACTCTGAAGCTACTAGAAGTGCCTCCGCGACTGTACGACCTAACAGGCTTACACATACGCTGCTTGGCGGAGGAGGTGAGTCCCACATGGATGACAACACAGCTGCACGGATGACAGCTGCACTAATAATTTTCTTCACTTCATTTCATTCATTTGTTTTGTTTTCCTTATCATTTTTCGTTTTCCTTTGTGTCGTTTCTTTCTCTTCTCTTATTCACATGCGTAGAAGGAAAATGGGTAGGCTCTAAGTTGTCATCGTTTTCTTCCTCATGATACCCTAACTAATATATATAAAATAACTCACTAATCATACATTATACTTCCTTTATCATGTGCTCTTCTCCTTCCCCTCTTGTCAGTGGCCGCCCTTCACTGTGTTGGAAACGGAAGGGGGCGAAACACGGCTCAGGGGAGCGCTTTATGAGCTGTGGACCATTCTGCAGAGACGACTTAACTTTACGTGAGAGAGAGAGAGAGAGAGAGAGAGAGAGAGAGAGAGAGAGAGAGAGAGAGAGAGAGAGAGAGAGAGAGAGCAGTATATTCTTCATTTCTTTAATTGTCAACATAAATTAATTAACTGATATTATACTTTTATTTACAACTACACTGTTCTTGTCTAGGTTGGATTAATTTCACTATGAAGTTATGTTTTAATGTTTTTTTTTTTTTCATATTCGAAACTCCTCTCTCACTTTCTCTCTATCACTACCTTCGTTATCTTCAAATAGTTATGTTTTTTTCACCGTATACTCTTTATTCATGGTACTGTCATTGCCTTATGTTATGTTCTAGTCATATTATCTCCCTCCCTCCCTCATGTCTATCTTAATTTTCTCTCACTATCCACACACAATCATCACCACCTCCCCTTTTATGTGTTAAGTTACTCATGACCATAACAGGAAACACTACAAGACTCCCTTCCCATCACTCACTCACGTATTCACATCCTTCTGCCCTTCACATTGTTCTGTTCTTGCTGTTTAGGGTAAGGCGAGGACAAGGAGGAGATATGTTGTAGTTCTATAAGAAGATACAGTGGAGCAGAACATGACATTATTGAATATTTGAACGCTCTCTTCCTCCTTCCTTCCCTCCTTTTCTTTTTTCTTCCTGTTCTCCATAATGCCTTGATCATGAAAAAGAAATATATTGATTTTTTTCTTCTTCATTTATTCCACCTCTTTCTCCTCTTTTATTCAGTTACCATCCTTCTCCTCCTCCTCCTCCTCCTCCTCCTCCTCCTCCTCTTCCTCCTCCTAGTGTGTTTTCCATCAGTCATTTCGTCAGACTTTACATTCTTCTCCTCCAACAACAACAACAACAACAACAACAACAACAACAACAACTACTACTACTACTACTACTACTACTACTACTACTACTACTATCACTCCCCAACTCCCCCTCCTAGATATGATTTGCATAGTTCTCCTGACGGTGAGTGGGGTGTGCTGACTCCTGACGGTGTATGGACGGGTATGATTGGTGAGCTGGTGAGGGGCGCTGCTGACGTCATCTTGGGTAATGTTGACCAGAGCAGCGAGCGTTCCCGAGCCATTGACTTCACTGTACCCATCATTCATTCCACGTAAGTTGGCGGTGTGTGTGTGTGTGTGTGTGTGTGTGTGTGTGTGTTTTATTGCTCCGTGATAGGGGAGTATTTGGAATAAGCGGAGCGTTTGAAAATTTAATGAGAGAGAGAGAGAGAGAGAGAGAGAGAGAGAGAGAGAGAGAGAGAGAGAGAGAGAGAGAGAGAGAGAGAGAGAGAGAGAGTAGTTATAAGGTGGCATGTCTTTTCCCCCTCTATTATATCACTTCAATGCACACGACGCAAGACAAGCGGAACAGAACATGCAAATACAAACAGAATCTTATTGGAACATCGACTAATAGTATATGTTCGTATCACGCCATTCTCTCTCTCTCTCTCTCTCTCTCTCTCTCTCTCTCTCTCTCTCTCTCTCTCTCTCTCTCTCTCTCTCTCTGCATGCTATCCCCGTATATTTGGAAGTAATGGAGAGAGACTGTGTGTGTGTTTGTGTGTGTGTTTGGTGGGAGGGACACAGATAGGAGGAGGACCGATGTGTGAGATGTGGGGAGGGGAAAGAGGTGCCCTAAGGTTTAATGAGACGTAGGTGATGAAGGAGACAAGGTAGGAAGATTGAATGCATTATGAATGAAGATGAATGATTTAATGGTGAATATATGACACTCTTGAACACCCGACATTGTTGTAATAGTACTCTCGTTAACTACACGAGGTGCTGTGGTCAAGATACTCAAAGTTTATTTTACAGTGTTACTTCTTAGGTTAGGTTAGATTAGGTTACTTCTCCCTCCATTGCAGAATCCCTTACAGGTTGCCAATCTCATTAGTAGGTTCAGAACACCTTACATCTTGTTCAGAACTTCTTATAAGCAGCTCAAAACCCTTCATCCTTCTCCTAAAACCCATTTATGTTATTATAGCTTCCTTCCTTCCCTATCAGAACCCTTAATCCTCTTCAATAATGCTTTTCATCCTTTTACGAGAATTATTTCAGAGTTATTTCCCATTTCAGAATATTTCCTCCCTTTCAGAATCCTTTCCCCCTTTAAAATCCCTCTCTTTGAGAACTCTCCTCCCCTTTTTCAGAACTCGCCCTTGCAGAACCCCTTGTCCCTTTCAGAAGAACCCTTGGCAAGTACTTTCTTTACAATCAATGTTCCCAGAAGCCTTTCTTTATTCCTTTGTGTGTTGCATTTCCGTCCCATTGATAGTCTTGCAGGTCCATGAAAACGTGCCAAGAACAATTTAGAGAGAGAGAGAGAGAGAGAGAGAGAGAGAGAGAGAGAGAGAGAGAGAGAGAGAGAGAGAGAGAGAGAGTCCAAGTCTTAACGTCTATTATTAACACAATTTCGTCACGCATTGTAGCAGTCTTCCTCCTCCTTTTCTTCCTCCTCCTTTTCTTCCTCCTCCTCTTCTTCCTCCTCCTCTTCTTCCTCCTCCTCTTCTTCCTCCTCCTCTTCTTCCTCCTCCTCTTCTTCCTCCTCCTCTTCTTCCTCCTTTCCACGCACAAAGAATTGATATAAAGAAAAGGACTTTCCTTCATCGACCATTTCCAACTCTCAACAGAAACTGAGGGACATTCATGAAAAAATGATAGAATAATAAAGATGATAAGAATGATAATAATAATAATAATAATAGTTATTTTTATTTATTATTATTATTATTATTATTATTATTATTATTATTATTATTATTATTATAAGTAAGAATACAATAAATAGATAAGAAACTCAAAAACGTATTAGTACTATAACAATAATGATAATAATAAGTAAAAATACAATAGATTAAAAAAAGAAACTAAAAAAAACGTATTAAAAATCATAATAATAAGTAGAAACATTCAATAGATAAATAACAAACTCAAAAATCCCAATCAACACTTACAATACAATAGTCTTGTAACATATCTTCCTTTCTCTATCTGTCATCGAAGGTTCCGTCTGTTAGCACGCAAGCCACTCATCCCCATAGGAGGGTGGAGCGGCTACAGCATGGAGTTCACAGCTGGCTCTTGGGCGGGACTACTGGTCACTGCCTGCGTGTGTTCCTTGGTACTTATCTTAGTGCTGAGCGTCGCCTCCAGGGAGCGTTATGCTGTACAGGAAGCAATACTGATAGTCCTTGGATGTCTGTGTCAGCAAGGTACGAAAAAAGATAAAGAGATAGAAAACGAGAGTATATAAAGGATCTAGTCTACGTAACTCCCCTTTGGCGCCTTTTTCTTTCTTTCTTCAGGTCCAGTGCGGGAGGAAGCGAGGTGGTCAGTACGGCTGGTGCTGCTGACGATGGCGGTGTTCGGCGTGCTCTGCGTCACCCATTACTCTTCCGTTATGATCTCCTTCCTCACTCTCACCCGCACCTCCCACCCCATCACCTCCATGCAAGACCTCCTCCATTCCTCCACCTACACGCTGGGCATCGTCCGAGGCACCTCCACTCACGATATTGTTCAGGTATGTTGAGAGAGCAAGGAAATGTGGGTTCTCTCTCTTTGATTCTCTCTCTCTCTCTCTCTCTCTCTCTCTCTCTCTCTCTCTCTCTCTCTCTCTCTCTCTCTCTCTCTCTCTCTCTCTCTCTCTCTCTCTCTCTCCTTATTCCCATGTTTTGCTTCCAAACACCCTTTATAAGTCCTCCCAAACATGTCTGAATATATATTTTGTAAGCATTATGAACAAACATTATAGGTGATTAGGATGATGAACTTTATTGATGATATGACATATAAGTTTATTTCCTTCATGAGTGGTCATTGATTTAATATTCATCTTGTTTCTGAATGAATAGAATTAAAAAAATGTTTTTTTTATCAAACTTCAAAACATTATGGTGTTAATGGTAGGGCGCAGCAGCGTTTGCATATAAAGTGAATATTCTATCATTTAAAGCTGGCAGAAAGTGACTTATTTCTCTATGTAGAAGGGCCGCTTCCCCGCACAAAGAATTACTTGAAAAACACTGCATAGACGAATGATTATTAAAGTGACAAGTTATCTTTCCGTTGTTTTTTATTCTCGAAAAAAGGTAATGGGTTGAAACTCAAATTTAAGTGCATTCCCAGTCTGACAGCAGCTGCAGGTAATTAAGTAAATTTGCGTTTTTCTCCGTTTGTTTAAAACAACGCAGAAAAATAGTAATATACTGAATAACCTGCCGCTGCTGTCAGACTGGGAGTGAACTTTTTACAGCCATGCATCATGATTTTACACACTCGTTCACAGATAAGAACAATCGTTACCTCTTCTAATGTTTACCTTCCTAAGGGTCGCTGTTTCATTTCCTTTCATTACTCATAAGACTGTTAATTCGTGCACATGTGTCTTCCTGCCATTGTTAAACTTTAGACACTTTTTTTCGTGATGTCGTGTGTGGTAATGTCTTGTTCACGGAAAGTGTTCGACCGACTTTTGTTATGCGTGGTGAAGGGAGTTCCTGCTTGTGTAATACCGGATGAATTTTTTTTCTTACCATTTTTTTTCTCACCAACTGCATCTGGGGCCATAACTCACGCCCATTTAATGTGTTATTACATTCACCAAAAATCAAGGAGAAATTGACAGACTGCCACCAGATGTCAAGGCCTTGAGTGCATTGGTTCATTGAGATGCTATGGAAGTGTGACCTGATTGACCAAATTGAGTTATATGTTTGACTTGGGGAAGGAAATCACAAAAAAGAACTATTAAGAAAATCTTGACCTCAGAAATTACATTGGCCAATGTTATGTATTACATATTTTTTCCCCAAAAAATTACACACACACACACACACACACACACACACACACACACACACACACACACACACACACACACACACACACACACACACACACACACACACACACACTCTCACTCACACACACACACACACACACACACACACACACACACACACACACACACACACACACACACACACACACACACACACACAGGTGTCCCAGAGGGAACTGTACCGCCAGGTGTGGACCAAGCTGTTGGCGCCGCGACCTGACAGTTTCGTGGCCACCAATGCTGAGGGTGTTCAGAGAGCCATCAATGAGGATTACGTCTTCCTCATTGATGAAGCTATTTATTTATACAAGTAAGTGTGCGTTTTTTTTTTTTTTTTTTTTTTTTTTTTTTTTTTTTTTTTTGTGTGTGTGTGTGTGTGTGTGTGTGTGTGTGTGTGTGTGTGTGTGTGTGTGTGTGTGTTCGATGCCTTTTGCATGAACTGTATAACACATGGTCATGAGTTTTTCCAGCGCCTGACGGTCAGCATTATTTAGTCGTACTTAGTGAATCATGAAGCCTCGTAACATAGTGCTTTCAAGTTTCCACAGCCCATAAATCACAGTGAAAGACATGAAGTGACACGCGAACTCATCCCTAGTCATGTTGCAGCAATAAGTAGTGAAGCAGAGTGGAACGATAACAATGTCCAACGTCTATCTATATAGGAGCAAGGTCAGCACTGGTTAATCCGAGTATCCGCTAGATCGCTGCTTCCTTGCCTGTGTGTGAGACAGATGGAGTCATTGCTGATCACTCTAATTATTAATAGAATTGATGGAGTAAAGAATGAGGGAATATAAAGAAATATGCGAGTGACACGACACGAATCCATTGACTAGCTATCAGTCTTTTGTAGGTGTGTTGCAAAAAGAATCCGATGTTTGGTGTTAAATAGTGTTGCCTTGAGGTGTGGATCAGTGACGTAGCCTCGTCGTAACACAACTCATCACAACTTCCCTCATCCCCACTAGTCACTGCGCCGCGTCGCCTCTCCACTCGTCACTCTTCACAACTTTGATGGAGTGAATCAATATCCTTTTAGGGAAGAGGAATGAAAAAATAAACAAATTGACAGTCAAAATGAGGAGGATTGGCAGTGTAAAAGAGAGGGTGAGAGTAATTTAGAGTGCTGTATGTTCCTTGCGATGAAGTTCACACGGTCCTTCATGCATTGACGCCTTACCTTCGTAATTCCTGCTGATTGAAACACTGAATAACAGGTTTTAAACACTTGTTCGATCAGATTGCTTTTAATGTTCCCGCAACACAAAAAAGAGTGAAAGAGGAATAGAATGACCTTTAAGCAGCCATAACGCGAAGATAATACCTTACGTTACGTACCTACATACCATTTGGAAAACATCATTGATTTGATGGTATTAATGAGACAAGCAATGCGCCAGAGTTATTCTTTCCACAGGGAGAGGCAAGGTTAGGTTAGGTTAAGTACTCGCTCTCCACGCCTCAGACTTCCACTTCCCTGTCAGGTAATTGTTATTATAGTGAAGCACACCTTAATCACCCCTCCCTCCCCTCCCCCTCCTTCAGGTACACACGGGACTGCCGCCTGACGCTGGTGGGACCCAAGTACCTTACGATGCCGTCCTCACTCGCCTTCAGAAAGAACCTTCCTACAAGCACATCTTAACCACGAGTAAGTAGTTTGTTTTAATGTATTGGAGAGAGAGAGAGAGAGAGAGAGAGAGAGAGGAGAGAGAGAGAGAGAGAGAGAGAGAGAGAGAGAGAGAGAGAGAGAGAGAGAGAGAGAGAGAGAGAGAGAGAGAGAGAGAGAGAGAGAGAGAGAGAGAGAGAGAGAGAGAGAGAGAGAGAGAGAGAGAGAGAGAGAGGTGAGTGAGTGAGTGAGTGATAGTGAGTGTGTGTGTGTGTGTGTGTGTGTGAGTGTGTGGTGAGTGTGTGTGTGTGTGTGTGTTTCCAATTTATCGTCACTTTAGGCGTGACAGGCGGAATTAGCGGATGTTCCACATCATCCCCATTATCTCTCTCTCTCTCTCTCTCTCTCTCTCTCTCTCTCTCTCTCTCTCTCTCTCTCCTCTCTCTCTCTCTCTCTCTCTCTCTCTCTCTCTCTCTCTCTCTCTCTCTCTCTCTCTCTCTCACCGTTAACTATTAACTACTTCTAAATAAGGTTAGATAATATGTGTACATTACATTTAATTGTATGATAAGACTATATATTTCTGCAAACTATTCGTTTTCTGAAACCAAAACAATGACTTTGTATACATCGCTTTAAGTTATGTTAGTGTTGCTTGTGCACGTGTCAAGTAGGGTGAACAGGTGACCACTAGCACGTGACAGCGCCGCGCCCTGCTCCAAAGGTTGTGGTCATTCAGTCATTCAAGGTTATCTTCCATGCAAGCTGTCCCTACAATTCGCTTAAGTATCCTCCACAAGCAAGCCAAGAAAATTAATTACAGCGTAATTAAATTGTTCTTAAAAGAGAAAGCAAATGGATGGCCTCTAATAGCGGGACAGAGGAATATTGTTTTAGTAAATGGCGAGGAAGAAGTGGGCAATACTGCTAACGATCCTTTAGACGACGACACCTTAAGTTACTTGTTAAATAAGAAAGACAAGGCTAGTGTACTTAGATATGATTGCACCTGGTGTGAGACAGGTGCGTGCATAGAATAGTATTTAGGATGATACACGAGAGTTATATGATGGCCGTGAGGAGAGACGCCATCAAGACTTGGTGGCGACGGTTCTGTTTTTCACGTCTTTGGCTTATTTGTTGAGGCTTGGATGGTCGCCCTGAGCCCTTGGTGGTACAGACAGGATTTATAAGTGACGTCTGTAGAGGTTCATGCCATCCCTGAGCTGCCTGATACACTCGCACTCGAAGACAGACTCGATTGCAGAATATGGGTGATCTTGTACGACTTAATACCTCCTGTTTTGTTTCCTTTTCTTCCTGGTTTTCCTTTCCTTAAGTGCTTAGCTTTTCTCTCACTCTCCTTGTCTTCTTCTCCTTCACCTCTCCTCTCTGTTCCTTATCTTATGTTCCTAACCTAAAGCTGTTTACTTGCCCTCTTTATCCTCACTTTCATACGCGATGCTCTTCAGTGCGTCCTTCCCTTCATCATCCTACCTTTTATAAGCCTCATTCACCTCCATTACCTTATCCCTTCCCTTTAATACTCTAACTTACTGTCTCACTCCTCAGACTCAGATCCATGATGGAGATGGGTGTGCTGGATAGAGAGATTCAACAGAAGCAGACGAGAGCGACCTGTGAGACAGAATCCATTACTCCTATAGGTCTTCAAAACATCTTCACTGCGTTGCTCCTCCTGGGGACTGGTCTGCTGCTTGCCCTTCTCATCCTACTTATGGAAAAACTTATATTTCACTGCAGACACAAGACCCGCGACGCTCAGACCACACTCACTGCTGAGACCAAGTACTTAGACGCTGGTGAGGAATATTTTTGGTGGTTGGAGTGAATTAGCTGACGAGAGAGAACTGTAGAGGGTAGGATGTAGCTGTGGTTTGGATATCAGAGGGATGGCGATGGTGGAAGGGCTGTGATGTGGGTTATATTGGAGGTGGTGGAGATGGAGGGGCTGAGGTGCGGTCTGTGGGAGATGGGTGGAATATATTTCAAACCTGTAGTAAAGTCTTTATATAATATATCGTATGTAACGTATATACTGTTAATTTGTATCTGATTTTTTTTCAGATGGTAATTCGATTAAAGTAACACTACAATATTATTCACACTTTCAAGGGAAATGGCATAGAACCACTACGAGCAGCAACAGAAACTTGGAACTGCCTTCCATATTTCCTCAGACTGGTCACAACGCTAAGAGGAAGGAAGAAAACTAAAGAAAACAATCGTTATGCTGTGTTTCTTGAAAATCTATCTTTGTGTTTTATGGGAATAATTATATATTACCCAATATAGTACGTTTATGATCGATGTCAATCCAGGAACCACAATGTAGGCTACACAGAACATAACAAATAGAACTTTTCTTTAAATGGATATATTATGTAACTGAATTACTAAAGACATTAAAGATATATTTGTAATGTGATTAACACAATCGCGTAGTCAGTATTATCTTATAATTAGTATTGTGATCGAAGAGCGCATGCGCGGCGCGAAGGAAAGTTTGTTGGCGAGGAGCAAGAACCTTTCCTTGGGTTGCTGTGGCTGTGCATGAGGCAGCCAGGCAGCCAGACCGGAAGGAGGTGCAGACTGTGAGTAGCGAGTGTTTCATTGCCAGTGATGCTCGTTTACCTAATTACCAGATTACTGACATTTATCCACTTGTTCAAGGGGACAGTAACAGCTCTCTGTCAGTGGAAGATCCTTAACAATCTTAGCAGGGGTCGAACCCAAGCCTTACGGGTGGAAGGCAGGGATGTTAGCCATGTGTGTGTGTGTGTGTGTGTGTGTGTGTGTGTGTTTACCTAGTTGTTTACAGGGCCTGAGCTACACTCGTGTGATCCTGTTTGTACCAATATTTGTCTTTTTCGTGCACGTGTGTATGTGTGTATACATATATATAAACTATGTCTATGACCAGTCTCATTATTGTATCATACTGTGTTTATAATATTATCATAATGACAACTTCATATTTGTAGGTCTTGCACTTGTGAGTCTTTATTAGTGTGGATGGTGTTGATTTAGTGTAGCAAGATTAGATGCAACAGGAAAACTAACTAGTAATTACCGTAAAACTAGCAGTGCATATTATACAAAGATGCATCTTACGTACAATGAATTACCAATATACAATTAATTTAACAATTTCTCATTAAAATACATTTCTATTCATACAATTCCTCTTGTCCACATTTTCACATCTAACCTCATTTTATAGATGCTGTATTAATGTGTGGTCAAGGTAAAAAGTGTTCAGTACAACTCGTTCCAAATTTAACGATGGTATGCTAACTTACTAGTCCGCCGCTTACTTATAGGTTTGAGTGCTTTAGAGGGATAACAGCCTGGTATATAGACAGATAGATGCTTACTTTTTTTCTTTCAAATAACACCCAAAAAATTGATATTGTATGATCCAAAGTTTGACATGGATTTACTTCTCTAAGCTGCATCTCTTCCATTCAGACATGAGTAGCCATCTCAGCCACTCTCAGAGATAGTTTTGCTTGTGTTCATTCCGTCTCCCAGTGGTTGTCCAAGAGCCTTCACAATGCTTAAGAATTTTTTTTTTTGCAGTATATTACCCCCCTACACACCTCCTTTCACACCTTCCCTAATGCTTGGGGTTGGTGACTTCTACAAGTGTTCTCTAGTTCCTATCCATTGTATTTTTTTCCTTTGCTTAAGTGTTATCCACATTTACCGTATATTGCGGCCTATAAGTCGAGTTTTTAAGATAATTTTTTTATGGTCAAAACTAGGGATCGACTTATGCGATAGATATAAAATAGCAACCTTTAAATATATTTGCACCAGTAACATCAGGATACCGGAAAACTGCTACTGAACTTGGCCTAAGGGCTCGTCACTAGGTGGCAGCACTGAGCAGTCAACCATGATCGTTTCGTTTCTTTTGTTCCAACGTTTGAAGCCGGACTGTAGGTAATTGGACACTTACCATTAGGGTTTTTAAAGTAAATATTCGTCCGATATAGTGGTGAAACAGTTGAGTACAGAAAAAACTATAAACTGACTGTTTGTTGAAATGCTTGAAGTCGGTGGTGTTTTCAATCTGTTTGAATAGTTTTATTTACTTTACTGTAGATAAAACTTAATTTACAACCCAGTACTTAGTGACTCAGGCCGACATTGGACCAGGCTAAATAATAGTTTAGGGGGGTCGACTTATCTGCAAGGTAAACCTCTAGTACAACAGTTTGGGGTAAAATTATAGAGGTCGACTTATGTGCCAGATCGACTTATAAGCCGCAATATACGGTAGTTAAGATTGTCCCAGCTCACTCTTTCACATGTATGCCTTTTGCTTTTCTGAAAGTATTTTTGCTAACCATTGCAAGAAAATACTGTATAAAATTATTTTAATATTTTACATAAAGGGTGTTGAAGGACATGTTAAAAAAATCTGTTAATAGGTAAAAACTATATATTTGGTAATTACCAATCTGTACATGACAACCCATTAATTAATATTACATTGACCTCTATAAAGTTTATGAAGTCAAGGATCAGTGTCCAATCTCTCTCTCTCTCTCTCTCTCTCTCTCTCTCTCTCTCTCTCTCTCTCTCTCTCTCTCTCTCTCTCTCTCTCTCTCTCTCTCTCTCTCTCTCATCAACAAACATTTATGGGTTAGTATAATTTTGTTCACCTCTATAACATCAAATCAGTAATTTAATGGTGTATAGATAAGTAGAAAAGATGCAGTATTTTTTCTCTCCCTTACAAAGGCATCTCAAAATTCACCAAACCATGCAAACTCCATCTTATACTCTATGGAATCTTGCACAATGGTAAATTTTCAGATGCATGGTCCCGATTTTGTGTGTAATGTTTAAATTGAAGTTTACATACAAAACAAAATACCTATTATGTGCCAAGGCTGTGTTCATTACTTGTTTAGTGTTACAAGTCACATCAACAGCTGCTGCCACTGTTGGATGCAATGTTAAACACCAGTGGATGATGCTCACTCAACCATCAACTTCATTCTGTAATCAATCATCCAAAGCTTCACTATCAGCCTCAGGGCACACTAAATCACCTTCATAAGGAACAAAACAGCACACCCTTTGCTAAAGTAGTTTACAATATTCATGATAAAAATAATGATATGATAATAACAATTCCTTACATGAGGCTTCTCATAAAGCATCGATGAATCAATCAACTAAGCATGTTTATGCATGGTCTAGGTTATGCAAATATTCCCTTTTCCAATTTTTAAGTTTTATTTAAAAGAAATAGTAGTAGTAGCAGAAATGTTGGTTTTAAAGAAAAAGAAATATGAAGATTGATCGATTATTATTGATTTTAACATCTTGTAGAACTTTAAAAGTGATTTACTCAAAACTTAGATTGGCATATTTATCATTTGTTTAATAGATAAGGCATTTATATATATTTACATATTAAAATATATATGTGGAGTGTAATGCATACCAATTCACCCAAGTAAAGACTCAGTAGAAGTGCAGCACTTCGAAATAATAAGTTAATACATTATGATAAGTTTACAAACACAGTGGGATATAATAATGAGACTGGTCACAAACCTAGTACTGTATATAAATTTGTACATACACACACTTACTCCTTCACACACACACACACACACACACACACACACACACACACACACACATACCATTGTCTGGATGAGGGTTATTCTATCATCCACAGTGTCCCCACCTGGCTAGGTTTGCTGGGCACTACTTCATATGTGACAAACACTTGATAGTAGGGCAGAGGAAGGGGAAGGTAGGAAAAGAAACAATGATCAGGGCAGCTCAACTACCATTCCCTTCCTCTCCGTCTCAGTATCAAACATTCATCTATAACCCTCACACAGACACACCACATTCCCCTTAGCTCCTGAGATCAGTCTGGCTGCTCAGGAGTCTACCGACCTCATCCACCTCCCATCTGGGCAGGTGGGGGGGCAGCACCTCCGCCATGGTTGATTCTGCCCATCCTGCTACGAGGGGCTGCAGAGGATCTGGAGGAAGGGGCAGCATGAAAATCAAATACAAAGTTGGTAAAGTTCAAGTAACAGATAAATATATGTATGATTTGTATGATTACCTTTTGAAACTAATTGTATAGCTACATATATCCTGTTCCTTCCACTTATATATTTATCATCATGCAAAGTCACTCACTCTGTTAGCTACAACAGATGTGCTTCATGTCAATCGTTTCATATACTATACTGAAGACAGTGTGTTAGTATTTATAAATGTGATGATACAGTAATACAGTAATACAGCAACACTCTCCTCGTGGAGATTAGACTTATGATATCCAAGTCACCAGTTTGCCTTCTCTAGGGTTCCTTGGCTACCAATTCAAATATCAAGCGGGATGACCAGCTGGGAAAGTTGGACACGGAGATATAACTTTAACAGAAATAACTTGAGTAAAATGTACTCACGCTCTTCCTAAGAATCCAAAGGAGTCAAGCTGGTGCTCGTCATTGTGTGATGCAGCAGGATTGAAGAGTGTGCGGAAGCTGCAGGGAAGATACATAGTCAAGATTAATTCAATACATGTTATGAGATACAGGACAATATTTGTGAGTATGATGTATGCCCTCTACACACACAGATAAAAGGGAGGGTAAGAGTACCCAGAGGGATGGAGAAGAGAACAAATAGAGAAGAAATAAGGAAAGGGAATGCATATCTGGCCAATAAGAAATTATTGCAACTTGAAAGGTTCTTATAAATTTATAGTGTAAGAAAAAAATTCTGGTATTGTCATTCATTCTTATAGTACAAATTATGCAACTAACTGCCTCCCACGAAGAAAAATAATAATGGCCTAATTTTTATAAAAGTTTTGTGTATATTGAAGTAGTTTAGGTTCACCATTTTAAGGACAGTGATTGCCTTAACACCTAAATACATGCCTCATAAATCTGACAAAAAAAGGTCTATATTTATCACATTAATGTAACATCCTTTCTTCTACACACAAGCACAGTCAAACTTTTCAGACAGTTGTCCAAATGTTAATAAAATTTACTAGGAAAGTAAATATTATTACATCAGCACTTCATACTTAATAGTATAAAAAATATGACACCAATCAAATGTAGAATGGTGGTGTGTATATGAATATTCCATTCAGTTGGTGCGAGAGGAAGATCTGCAGTGATGTGGGAGCATATATACACAAATAGATAGATAGGTTAGATTAGAACTTGTGCTGAAAATAAAAAAAATTTAGGTCAATGTATCCCCACGACAGTTTAACAAAGACGGCAACTTACAAGTGTACAGTAATGTTGAAGAAGCCCCAGATGAGTTCAGGAATACGAGTCAGACTCCATTCTTTCTGCCTCTCAACCTGACCTCCTGCAGGAGGGGAACAAAATTAATAATATATCTAATAATATGGCAAAGGCATTTATTTTCTACCATTACCGCATAATCAAACCTTTGTTTCAGGCACTTCCACTTCTAATCCAATATTCTTTAAAAATCTACCACTAATCAAGCATTAACCATAGAATTCGGGAGACTTCTAATTATTCAACACTGCTACAAAATTAATATTTCCTTATGTCCAACCTTGGCCTTTATATATATATCATTATTCTGGTTTGATTTCATAAATAATACCCAAGAGTTTGAGTGTGACAGAAAGACCAGGAAGCAGATCAAGAGATAACTGCATGAACGTATGTGGCACAGAAGGCTGATGTAAAAGTAATAATAATGTTGCAGAACACACATACATTCACGGGAAATGAACCTGCACTTACCTGAGGATATGTAAGGCATTCTCCTTCCTTTTCAAACACCCAGTGAGAAGAGAAACTCGTAATGAATGAAAACAGCTCTTCTTGTTGTTGTGACTTGACTTCTTTTAATAACACGTCAGACTTCTTTTACAGTTCACTCTTTACAACGGCACTTATAGTTTTTCCTCAAGCCTCAATCTTATTAATCTTCTTTTTTATTTTCCCTCTGATAACTAAGTTTTTTTTATTATTATTTTTTCACTATTAGTATTATTATTATTGTTTCTCATTCATGAATCAGGTGAGTCAATTTTACCCAATCATAATTTATTTTTTACCAAGATCTGTTGTGATTGGACGAATCTTTATACAGGTTTGCGTTAAGTAATATCTGTATTTGCAGTTAATTTCAAAGTTGTGTCGTTTGGAAACAAATACATTAATAGACAAAACCTGTTTGATGTTGATTGGTAAAATGTAAATTTATAGGTAGATTGAAAATGCGCCTTCTGTTGTTTTTTTCTTGGTATTATCATACACTAATGATATTTTATATGTATTACACATTATATTCCACTTGAATATATTATTTAAACACAAAACTTTCCATTAAAAAGGTTAGATAACCTTCATGGAATAAAATGGTGGGACCAAATCAGAACCTAAAAATTTTAAACCTTAACCATTATTATCAAAATATCAGTATATTGTGATGTAGTTTTGTATTAGTATGATGGTTTATTCCATAGTTGATCCAGTGTTGTAAGTGTTAAGTGTTAGTGAGGTGAGTGGTGTGGGGTGAGCGTGGTCGTGGTAGCAGCAGCAGCAAGGCGGTGAGGCGGTCGTCTGCAGCTCCGCGTGAGACCGGCCATTCCCTCCTAGTGTTACCTTACCTTGCCGCTTATTATCACCTCCGTACGGCAGCCACCATGGGTAATGTTCAAGCATCGAGCCCGGCGGTACCCCCTCCACCCCCACCACCTGCAACACCCGTCCCTCCGCCTGCAGTAGTAGAGAAAAAGGAAGATGACAACCCGGGGCCCATGGAGGACCTTCACAAGAAGTGTAAAGGTACGTGATGGCCAAGTGAACATTGATGTGCTCATGGTGGCGTGGTGTTCTAAGGGTTGGAAGGCCCAGATCACTTTGGGTGCCAGTTTGGACGTGGTGGCTGGCCTGTCTGTGGTAAGGATGTCATGTGGGGAGGGTGGTGAGACCTAAAGGTGGGCACGGTGTGGTGAGGCCTAAGGTGGGCATGGTGTGGGTGTTAGGATGTGGTGAAGCACAATCTGTCCAGGCCTTTAAACGTCTCCTTGCACATTGTCTTGGTCCTCGTCTCTATGAGTTTTGTTAGATATTTTCCATGGTGGTTTTGTGCTGCATCTAACATTAGCCAACCACTTCGTTGTTTTTCCTATACTTCTCAAGACCTTCTGGTTGGATGATGCAGCAGAGACTGATGAGGGATGCAAGACCCTCATCATGGTAAGGGTGAGCACGGTGTGGGTGTTAGGGTGTGGTGAAGCCTAAGGTGGGCATGGTGTGGGTGTTAGGGTGTGGTGAAGCCTAAGGGTGGGTATGGTGTGGGTGTTAGGATGTGGTGAAGCTTAAGGGTGGGCACGGTGTGGGTGTTAGGGTGTGATGAAGCCTGAGGGTGGGCACGGTGTGGATGTTAGGGTGTGGTGAAGCCTAAGGGTGGGCACGGTGTGATGTGGGTGGGTGTAAGGGTGTGGTGTACAAGCTTATGAGACTAATTATGGTGTGCTTCTGTAATTTTGGGGAAGGGTACAGTCATGGAAAATAAATGTTCCATGTTTTTTTGTTTACCTATTGGTGTCTGGCAGGTTAAATGTACAATCTTATCTATTTTTACCTTTGTCCATGCCATGTTTATGCACATCCCTCACCAAGTCTTCTCAGCTCACACATTTTTAAATAAATAAATAAAATCAGTTCACTTTCCTGTCAAGATTCACAAAGCTCCTGCATTTCAGCCCAATAGTTAGAAAATGGCATTATATTATTCAATACTAACTCAGTATCTTGAACGTTACACACTGACATGTAAAACTGTGTGTCATCAGCAAATAGTTAAAATTGACTCCATGATTTTTAAGGAGATGTGATAGCCCAATAGTGTATACGCAAAAGAGAATTGGGTCCAATACACTACCCTGGGGGACTCCTCAAAGTTTTTTGAGTTGAAAACGATTCTCCAATTTGTATACAGTAGGTTCTATTTTCAAGATAACTTCTCAAATAATTCAGAGCATCACCTTCACTTCTCAAATAATTCAGAGCATCACCTTCAATATCAATGTTTTCACAATCATGCAATAAAATACTATGTACCACTGTGTCAAAAGCAGCACTCAAATCCAGCACAATCAAGATACCACATTTTCCATCATCCATCGGTAAATGCATATCATTTATCACCGAACACATTGCTGACTCTGTAGAGTAAAATTTCCGAAAAGCTGACTGATTATCAGGTATTGCATCCACCATTTGGAGGTGTTCATATAACTGCTCCAGGATTACATTTTCCAATATTTTTGATAAAAATGTTAAATTAGAGACTGGTCAAAAAGAACCTAAGTACTGCGTGTCCTGTTTCCCTTTCACCGTTGGCTTTACAATTGCAACTTTCTCAGACTCAGGAAAATAGTTTCTTTCTATACTCTTGTTTACAAGATCCGTCATAATAGGAAGAATTTCATCAAAATTTTTACCGCCGGATATATCACTCATTGGTAAAGGATCATTATTACAGTAAGTAAATTTTACCCTCTGTATAATAGATTTAACAACACTACTATCAACAAGACGAAAAGATAGCAACTTAGACTCAGGAACCTGGGTGGCAGGTAATACATCATAGTTGTAACTGTCAGCAAAATTTCCCACAATGTTTCTGATCTTACTGTCAAAGAAATCTAGGAACTTAATTGCCAACTCAATATCTGAAAGACCCTCTGATAACTTTTTCTTCTTTTTATTGTCAGTTAAATTATCCAGTATCTTGTATAGCTTGTTAATATCCTTTCCTGCCTCAGCTATTTTCCTCCTGTAATATTCACATTTCCTTTTAATAATAAGTCACGATTTCTTGCATCCTTGAAGGCATTTCTAATCTCGTCCGTTTTATGCCTACGCCACAGCCTTTCTTTTTTTCTCTTTTAATTTTTTGCATAAAGAATTTCATCATTGAACCTATAACCAGGTGTTTCTAAAATCAGCTCAGTACAATGTATAGCTTCTTCTTCTTCTTCTTCTTCTTTCCTTCTTTCTTTCTTTCTTTCTTTCTTTTTCTTTCTTTTATATATATATATATATATATATATATATATATATATATATATATATATATATATATATATATATATATATATTGGTGGGGGATCAGAAGGAACATGCTCCCACACCCCATAACAACTTGTAAAGTGGATGTGCTTCATAAGACTCAAGTTAGCATATTTGTCATTGTACTTTGATCACTCATGTTGTGTGGCTCGTCCCCAGATGTGTTCCCGGTGATGTTTGAGGGCGGGAAGTTCATGCTCAACAAGGGGCTCAGCAACCACTTCCAGGTGTCCCACACAGTCAACTTCTCCACCATCCAACCACCCGGCTATAGGTACTGTATTTTAAAACTAAATCTCTCTTCCTTTTACCCTTCCCTTCATTGGGTGTGATGTGGCTTTGAACTAAGCTTATGCTGTTCTACCTTTGTCAACCTAGTTTTGAAGTAATGGATCTTCTTTGCGTGTATTATTTCTGCATCCAAACCATTCCAAATGAAAATACATATGTTTGGGAAGCTAATTGTCTTAACATGAAAGCATCTCTTTCTTATTCTATATTTATATCCCCATGTTTTTTCCCTTAGGTTTTCTTAACACATCTGACTGTCTATTTACTGCTTTGAACATAATCTTTGTATGTTTATGATTGTGTACATATACACACATACATACACTGCTTGACAATGAAGTGGGAAAAGAGAGAGAGAGATGGTCTTCACATTTGTTTACACATGTAATGTAATAAATATTCAGCAGTCACATATGTTTGCCCTAAGAAGTTGTATCAAGTTTGAGTGTCTTAGGAGGTAAAATTCTCAGGTGTAGCCTCTTCCTTTACTAAAGGTGGCATAATTGTTGATCAAATTCAATTCATACAACAGAACTTGTAACTGTACTATGCTGTCATGAATGTGTATTTTCAACATTCAGTGGAAACTGGAAACACAAAACCCAGTCGATGGCACCAACAGAGCATTGTTGTATACATCCATGTATACAATACATAGATAAGTAGCTAAGTTAATAAATCGTTGGGTGCATACACCAAGGGGTGCGACTATATATACTATATTAGAACAGACTCAGTCAGCAGGTAGTTAGTGCACAGACAATAGGGGGTTTTAAGACAAGACTAGATGACTTCATGGATGGGGATGAGAGGTGGGTGTAGGTAATAAGGGAGGATAGGATTAACAGGAACTACCTAGTGCAGACCTCCAGGCCTTTTGTAACTTTCTTATATTCTTATGTTCTTATATACAAGTACATGATATTATACAGAATAGAGAATTTACACAAGTACTAGTTATTTTGTACCTGCCTGTGTTTCTCACCTGCTCTGTTCCTTCACAGGTTTGGGGCAACGTTTGTGGGGACCCAACAGGTGTCCCCTTCAGAGGCATACCCTGTCATGCTGGGAGACATTGATCCCTCTGGAAACCTGAATGCCAGCATCATTCATCAGCTTCACCCCAGCCTGAGGGCAAAGTTTGTAGCCCAGGTAAGGAGCAACGTGTGTGTGCACTCACTAGGTGTGCTTGCATATACTTATGTGAATGTGTATTCACATAAATTTGCTCTGCATATTCAAGCAAAACCTAACCTCTTCATTTAAATTTTTATGAAGTTTGTTTAAACACTCCTTACTTATTTTGTGCAAACCTCATAAGCACACCTTAAACATGTACAGTACTCACGTTTGGTGAATTGCATGTAGGAATGAGTTGCTCTGCATCGAAGCCATGTCAGGCCAGTGCCTTATGTGGTCATAACGAGAGCAAGATTAAACCTCCACCATTACGGTCGCTGGCAGGACTCCATGTAACTTACCGGCATTACCCAACGGGGAAACATATATGTACAATACAATCTCTTTATTCCTTCATTAGACATCCTCTTCTTTGGTACTAAGCAGTCATCCTCCCTCACTAGATCCAGCAGAGCAAGTGGCAGGCAACACAGCTCACCCTGGACTGGCGAGGCACCAATCACACCACTTCCCTCACGCTGGGCAATGTGGACCTGGTGAACGGTTCAGGTGTGGCGGTCACTCACTACCTGCAGCAGGTCACCAAGCGACTGGCGCTTGGCACAGAACTAGCCTACCAGTATGGTCCCCAAGTCCCCGGGGGCCACATTGCAGTCCATTCAGTGGCGGGAAGATACACAGGTATATTCTTGTGACTATAGAGGCAACATTCATTTCTTATTGAAGAAATTATGACTATTAATGTTCAAGAAAACAATTTCTCAGCCATCAAGTGTATTGTTTAATAACATTTTTTATAGATACAGATATTTTGCAGGACTGGTGTTTTAATCTTTTCACTAATTGCTGTGATCCTCCCACAGGAGATAACTTCACAGCTTCAGGTACCCTGGGAGGCACTGGAGTCCATCTTTGCTACTACCAGAAAGCTACAGAGCACCTGCAGTTTGGGGTAGAATTGGAGACCAGCTTGAGGATGCAGGAGTCTGTTGCTTCCATAGCTTACCAACTGGAGATCCCCAAAGCCAACACTGTGTTTAGAGGTACATCTGTCCTGCATCAAAGAGGGAGAGCATGCTTTAACATTTAGTATCATCTGATCAATAGTTCATCTCTATTAATTATATATGGGTGTGAGGTTGATGGGACAACAGTAGGGGATCATGGGAGGTCAAATGTTTGTTGTTATGACAGTGGTGGTGTTTGTTTGTGTTTGAGGGAGATTGTAATTGTAATGTGAGGGGGGGTAAATGTGCCAGGCAACAAAGGTCATATGGCACTATTGGGGTAGTAGGGTTGGGTAGCAGAGCTAGGTGGTGGAGGAGGGTCGGGTAGGGGTTAAATCAGATGAAGGACGTTGACGGCACGGAGAGACATGATCAGTAGGGAATAAGACTTGGAATGGGGGTAGCTGAGGGAGGAGTGTTCGCAGGAGGTAAAGAACTGGGGTCCATATCCATAAGAAGCAAGGAAGAAGGAAGAGGGTCAGGAGCGGGCAAGGTAGGGGGAGAGGGGGAAGGTTGAGAGAGGAGATCGGTACGGGAGTAACCAGGCAGTAGGGGAAGAGAGAGGAGAGATTGGGCAGCAGAGGAAGGAGACTACACCGAAGAACAGGCGGGGTAAGACGAAGGGGGGAGGGGAGAGTAAAGCGGGGAAGGGGGAGAGGGCGGGGGCAGAGGAAGAAGGTGGAGTCGGGGTAGGAGGGAGAGCTCTCTCTCTCTCTCATTATCACATTCTTCTCCTTAAAGGTGTGAGCCATGCTGAGAGGATGAAAGCCTGAGGCATGGGCACTGTATACCTTTACCTCCTGGATTCTTTTGTGGATCCCTGTTATATGATTCCTCTCTCTAAGATCCCTCCTGCCCACATACTGCCTTTACTTCTGATCCTCCCGCCTCTAATGATTCCAGTATTCCTATCCCTACCATTATTATCACAATTTATTAATTTTCTTTAAGAAATATTTCTGCTCCCATAGAAATTACCTCTGCTGCCTACTTTTATTTTTAAATCTTACGATCCCTTTTTCTTGAACATCTGTTCTTTAGCTTAACATAACGCCATATGACCTTTGATGTCTGGCGCTTGCTTTGTTATTAACTCCCTCACATTTGGTATTGCATTTAGGAATGAGTTGCTCTGCATCGAAGCCATGTCAGGCCAGTGCCTTGTGTGGTCATAACGAGAGCAAAATTAAACCTCCACCATTACGGTCGCTGGCAGGACTCCACGTAACTGACTGGCATTACCCAACGGGGAAACAAATATGTACAATGCAATCTATCATATTTTGAGTTTTCTTAGCTATTCTATAGGTTGCACTATCCATATTTCCATGACTATCTCATTTCCCATTTTGTCTCCAGGAACATTGGACACCAACTGGACAGTTGGAGCAGTCATGGAGAAGAAGTTGATGCCTCTCCCTTTCACCTTAGCCCTATCTGCCATGCTCAACCATCCCAAGAACCAGTTCAGGCTAGGATGTGGCTTTATCATAGGGTAGTGAAAGTACTTGTGGGACCCTCACTCATGCCACATCCCTCTCTTTGGCCAGGGGGGAGGACAGAATGTATGGTGCCACTTGGTAAATATTGTATTTATAGAGGGATTAATGTACTGTACATAGAAACAAGGGAAGGCCTTGTAGCATAACACCTGTGCACACCTTTGTGCACTGTGACCAAGTACTGTGTACTTAAGTGAACAATAGCACATTTTCAGGAATATAATAACCAGTCATGGATAAACAGTATTGATTTGCTTTACTGTTATTATTATTCCAGGATGGGTTCCCATGTCCTGCCACCATTCCTTATTAACCAAAATTTAAGGAGTCAGTTTTTAGCAATGCCAAGCCTTCTCCCTCGTGGTATGTTTAGGAGATACGAGGGAACAGAGCTTTCTGGCAGCTTGTGTGGATGTTATCTCTTTTTATACTACTAATGACATAGTTTTATTTAGTCTCATGTAACTCAAAATTATGTCCTCCAGGGGCTGTGGCTATAGGTAGAGAGAGATGTTATGGAAATTTCCATCATACATGTCAGCCAGCCAGCCACTTGTGAGGTGTCATCACCACCAGTGTACCTTGTTCAGACCACTTGAATCCCTGTTGAAGTGTCCCAAGTTGACAAAATCCTACAATCAGTATATCAATCCCAGAAGGGAGTGGAAATTTGTAGGTTATATGATTATTTGTGATGATTTGGTCTGCACTGATGTATTACTATTTGTGAGGACCATCTACAAAGGATGCACATGGGAAAACTGCTTCAGGATGACCTGAATTTGTTTTATGACTGTCATTCACCTATTGTTGTGCTGACGTACAGAACGGGTGAATGACCATCATGTGGTTGTCAGAAATTGTGATCCTAAGTTATGGCGTGAAAATTACATTGAGTTTTGTGATAGGTGCATAATAGTTTGTCTTTTACTTTGTCATCATCATCATCATCTCTATCATATCAACTTGTATTTTAGACAAGAGGAAGAGTGGTTGGCAAATGGTTAAGAATTCATTGGAATTGCTGATTAATTGTGTAAAGTACCAAAATGTCATTATATTAGTTTCTATATAAAGTTGTAGAATGAACATAAGTATAACTTGTTACCGTTAATGCTCCTGCAAGTTGTTATCAGTATGTATAGTCGGCTGTTATCAGCTGGTGCTTAGAATTGGGTATTGTGACTGTAATTATTTAAAAGAAGTATATAATATTTGAAAAATAAATATGTACTTGAGAATAAAAAAAAAAAAAAAACTAAACAAGTTAATTAATAACTTCCATTGCCGTGTGAATGTTTAAAGTGCGTGTTGCAACACCACTGTTGACCTCCACATGCCTCGTAGCGCTGCGTGAGGCAGCTGGCAGTGTTGAACGTAAAGATTGCATCCAGACTGTGTGCCTCACGCTTGAGTAGAGAAAGGGACGCCAGTCCCGTCTTGAATCAAGATTAACACTGATGCATATCCATGAGATCGAGTGGACCCATGGCTTGTGCTGAGTGTTAATAAATATGCGCTTCTTTCAACACCACCACTAACATGCAGCACTGCACGAGGCGCAGTGTGGACGGGCCTTTAGCAATCAATGGTAGTCATTGTTTGGTTCATTATATAAAACTACAGTGAAGTGTGCTAGTATGGTACCAGATCTTAAGAAACTACTATCAGTGAGTAAATTGATGTGAATGAAGTAAGCACCAGACATCAGAGATTGTATGGTACTTTGTTAAGCTGGCAAAACCAGTCATAGTGGGAAAAGAGTTCAAGAAAAAGGGATCATAAGATGTAAGTTGGTGTATCAGACTTGAGAGTAGACAGCGGTCATTTATGTGGGAGTGGAAACCATGGGTATTCCAGCTGAGAATGGACATCGATAATGAAAGAAAGAAAATTAACAAATTGTGATAATGGTAAGGGATCGGACTGAAATCATGAGGAGTGGAAGACTCTGAAGGAGATATGGCAGTAAGAGCAATACAGAAGGGATCTTTGGGTGAGGATGAATTATATAATGGATTCATGGGAGAAGATGTAGGAGAGTGGATGGAGGATCACGTTTGGGAGGGGGAGGAGGGATGAACTTCTGTTGGAAGACAAAGGTTGTCATCTAAATTAGAATGTGATGAGGTAGGAGATGAGAAGGCTAAGGAGACATCAATAACTAAGGGGGGGGGGGGGGGGGGGGAACATATATAGATAAATCTATTATTAGACTCAGACTTTCAATTTACCTTAAGGAGGAGTATCTTCTAACCATCTCTTGAAATATTCCTGTATGGCATCCATTGCAAGCTGGTTAGGAGGAGATAAATCTTGCCACTTGACTTCCTTTTGGAATCTTGTCAGGAGGATATCAAGACATTGTTTGGCAAGGCGTGTGTAATGGTGATGGTTCTGAAGATTGCCTCTGGTCTTGTGTATCTCAGACAACATCTTATACAGGAAAGTCTTGATCTGCAGGATGACAGCGTCCCACTCTCCTGCTGCATCACCTCCCTTAGCACCACCGTCACCGACACCAACACCCCTCACCCACCACAACGCCTGCTCCACCCTGCCATAAAAAAGGAAACAAATAACAAGAATAAAGTTGTCATGTGTAAAGGAAGAACAAGGATTTTCTAACTGTCTATTTCTTTTCAACATTGTTTCCTTTCATGTTCATGCCAAAGAAATTTCAAAGCAGAAAAGCAAAAACCACACCTTATAAATTCCTTGAGAGCCTCTGTCTCTTGGCCTAATCCCTTCAGTGCATCTGCATACAACACCTGTCCTGCGGCTGACACAATAACACTCAGTCTGTCTTCAGGAAGGTCATGGTAGAAGCTCGACCCACCAACAGCTGGTGTGAAAAAAATATGTATGGATAAATTGGGACAATAAATGGCTTTTCAAATGCAAAGAAACACTTCTGTCCGAACCCAAATGAACTAGTTGGAAAGACAACCAGAACATTATCAAGAGGACTTGTTATACAGGAAGTGCCACTACACATCAATAGAGATATGACTCACTTCTACAAAGGAGGAAATAAATAAACATTGGGGAACTTAAATTCATAGACCATGGATCCCCAAAGTTGTTTGAAAAAGAAAACCTCAGTTGCAAGGAAAAAAGAAAATGATAACAGGGAGAGAAAAGGGATTTATGGAAGGATCATCTTACTGTAAAATATGATGAGCTTCTTCAACAGTTGTGGATACAATGAAAGAAAAGAAGTTTTGAAGAAATAAAATCTAATAGGATACCTTTCACAAAACTTGTAAGCAAATGAAACAAATAAATTCATTAAAAAAAACTATTGGTTAGATGTACATTAATTTGCTAAAATGGTTGAAAAGTTACTTGGGAGGATGAAAGAGAAACACTTAGGAAACTAAAGTATGTATAAAAAAAACTGATATATCTATTAGAATAAAAAGAAGAGGAGAGGAGAGACGGTGGCCTAGTGGCTAGTGGTCGGGGCATACCAGCTCAGGGTCCCGTGTTCGAGCCCCGGCACGTGCTGGTCACTTTTCTATGGTAATACTGCTGAGTGGCCTAAGATCACCCACACGCTGCCATAACACTATCCTCAACAGGACTGCAAAGCTATATGAGCAAGGAGGTAATGCTGGCAGCATGAGCCTCCTCTCTATATGAAACGAGGCGTCACTTTAAATATTTAACCCGTGCTACTAACGAGCGGAAGCCGACCATCTAAGGCCTCCATTGAGCCTATCAGCGCCATGGGTAAAGGATAAAAAAAAAACAGCACAAACAATCATAGGACATTCCATAAGTCATCCCTAGCAATCCTGTCATGCATGCTTCTTAGAAGTACATAAAACCCCAAAATACTTAATTTCCATTTGCCAAAAACTTTTTGCACACCTGTATTACAGCAAACACTTGATCAGGATAATGATAATGATAATAATAATAATAATAATAATAATAATAATAATAATAATAATAATAATAGTAATAATAATAAAAGCCTTTTCACCTGTTTCCCTAAGGTTGTGGTCCAGAATCTTGAGCGTTTCTTGATGTGCATCAGTGGCAGCATGAGCCATGGCTGCCACCACCAGCATCACACTGCACAGTGGCAGGGTTGGCAGAGTGTCCTCGGTCTTCAGGAGTGATCTGGGAGTTGTTGAGACTTGGGATGTGTTGTTGGCTGTCTCCCTAGTCAACAGTGTTTCAAGATTCTCTGCAGCTTCCAAAAATTTCTGTAGATACAATACCAGTCTGTGAATACTATCTCTTTTCGTAGAATTAAATCTATATTTGATTTAGCTTTCTTTTCTTATGGCACCTCCACCAGTGGGACTGTGAGTTATACAAAGAAACTTTGGAAGTGTACTCTGCTGGAACACTTAATAGATCATCCCCTTTTTGTATTATAAATTTAGAAAAATCTTGTTTTGTTCTTTACTTGCTCAGAAACATTCCTGAAGTTACCTCGTTTTTTTTTCTAATTGCTTTTAAGCCTCATCTGTTCATTATTCACTTCCTTTCCTTTTCCTACACTCAATCAATATTAAAGAATCTCCCAGGTTCGAAAGTTAAGCCAATATACTTATATACCGAGATTAACAAGGAGTACTATCCCTTTCACCAAGCTGCTACTGATGCAAAATCGAACTCACAACCTTTTGGGTGACACTCAAGACTTCTAAGTCAAATTCTTGCCCTAAAGCTTCTAGTGTGCTTTCTTCAAATAAATATTTGGAACACCTTCACCACCTTATCATTCAATTTCTTCAGAAGGCATCATGACTAGTCATTATGATAAATTCTTAAGATAAAAACTCTAATATTCTTACCTTTTCCTGAAAATACCTGCAGGATAAACAGTATTGAGCTCTGCTTACAAGGTTCTCAGGATGGGTGTGGTGGAGGGTCAGCAGCAAGGAATGAAGACTTACTCGAGGACCTACCATCTCCCCTCCTCCACTCTGAAGATGCAAAACTTATTTCACGAAGGAATCATGAATTAGCTATTTCCCTAATATCTTTAGCTATATATTCATGACCTTGTGAAACTTGTCCTAGCATACTAAACTGTATGCTTTCTGGTTAATCTATATAGAAAATAGTTTACAAATTACCCACGACACTAATTTTATCGACTTTTGCTGTAGAATTTTAACAAATGGTAAAGGATGTCGGAACCTAGCAAATAATCTAAATATTTAATTTGTTCATAAAAAATTCAAGGCAGTGAACTAAGCACATTTTCACAAATTTCTCTTATCCTGTCACCTGATTTATAAACAGTAGCAAAGCAGTAATTGTTTTCAACCAATGCAATTCAAGCACAACTACATTCTTTCCCAACCCATACCCTTCCTTACAATTATACTAATCCATTGGGACTACAGTGATTAAATAATACCCAAGAACTAGGTAGCCATAGACCATAATTTATAGTTCTGCTACAGTTAATGAGAAGGCGATATGAGCCAGGATTTAATTCGCAACCTTTAGGCAATAAGTCAAGCACAGTATCACAGAACCACCCAGCCTCCAAATGGGGATCCAGAATGGCCCTCTTCTGTATTATCTTTTAAGACATGGCACTGAGGGGGAGTGGAGAGTAGTATCTTCCAGAGCTGTAATGTAGGCGCCTGGTCATGGTTATCAGGGAAAGTTGAGGCTATAGATAAATAAATAAATATACACATTTTTTTCATTTCATCTCTCCTTACTTATGTGAAGTCCATTAGTCTGACTATTTTTATCTTCACTTCTACAAATATTCTCATCCATAAATTCACCTTCCCTTTAATCAGAGGTATACCTGTTCTTTCCAAACTACCTGTTTCACTTCATTCCACCATTCAGTCAATATACATTGCTCTTTGCTACCAATAACTGGTTCCCGAAATGCCTTTTACTTTCGATCAAGTTACAGAATAGCTTGTTTTGCATTCCTCTTGATATGATTCACTAATCCACATTGACTATCTTGATTTCTAGAGACATTTCCATGGAACCACACAACTACCACCACCGGCTATAATGCAACAATTGGAAATCCCTCCAACTGCTCCCCTTAAAGAATTAGCATGACAGTCTTTCAAATCATCTTCATACCTGCATATTGCTAAGTAGTCAATCATCAATATCTGATCATCTCTGCTCACTCATTTTTACTTGATATCCTACCCTTTTCCCCCAATATTTTTTTTTACCAAACCCCTTACACATGAACACCATGCATTCTTCACTTACATTCACTCTTAGAATTTCATTTGCACCAATAAATTTTAATGCAATAGCTCCGAAGCATACATATTTCATGACATTTTCCGTTCTAGTTTAAACACTGCATTAGCATTACCCAAATTCCACCCTCTCCTCACCCTTCCAGGCTCAATAAGTACCATTGTTCAAGGCACCTACATGCCATCCACATCTCATTTACCTTCACTTCTTTCACTCCCTACAACCCAGCCTTTGCGAAGACAGGTACATAGTCTGCCCTACACGGCATCACCACACTATTCCTCTACCAACAGTTCTTCAGCAGTCTCAAGGAATCAAAACATTCTTTCCATACATTATTGAACTCATCGCACATCTCAATAGCTTATTTTGTTTAAGGTATTGTAGAAGGCACGTTCATATCCCTCAAGGTCTGCTTTCACTACTCACCCTGCATAAAGAAACCATATCAAATCCCCAGATTGAACCAATACTTCCCACTCAGGCTACTTGCACCACTAAATACTGGTTGGCGAGGTTCTATATCCCTACATGAAATACATGAAATGCAGTGCAGTCTTCACGCTAGCAGTAATGAATTGTATTATTAAAGTGTGCAAATCTTTAAATTTTGTCAATGAGGTTTTAATGAAAATTAGTATTGGAAGGAGGTTAAGAAAATGATAGTAGTAAGGGGTGAATGTGAGAATTAAAGGAGGATGGAGTGCATGCAAGAGGTAAAGGAATATTGAAGTCACTTTAAACATTGAATGAATGAATAAGACAGGAAGGAATGCATTAGTGTAGAGCATGGATGAAGCAGGTAGAAAGTCGGTGTATGTGCAGAAAGGAAGTAAAGAAAGCACTAGACAAACCTAACTAGTAAAGCTGCAGAAATATCAAAATACAAAGGAAATGGTAGAATAGATGTTCAAATGTGACCTTACATGGAGGCAAGTACCAGAGGAGTGGAAGGCAATTACCTTATATAGAGGAAAAGGTAGTAAGATGAGTGTAATAATAATAGAAGGATAAGTTTGCTCAGCATGCCAGGAAAAATATATGGTAATCTTGACAGTGACTGATGGAAGCAACTGGAGGGAAGGTTAGCAAGTAGGGAGGATTTAGGAAAGGAAATCATTGTGTGGACCAGATATTTGCAATTAAAATTATGGTAGAGGAGTACTTAGGGATCAGTGAAAAACCTTATGCAGCCTTCAAGGATCTAGAATAAAACTATGATAAAGTCAATTGGGAAACTCGCTGGAACGTTATGAAAATTTATGGTGTTGGAGGAGTTACTGAGGAATTAAGGCTTCTAATAAGGAAGCAAGTGCATGTGTGAGAGTAGATGGAGAGCTACTTGTCTTTTACCATAGGAGTGGGAGTGAGACAAGGATATGCGATGCCATGGCTGTCCAATATTTTTATGGATATGTGTATGAGATGAAAGCTTAAGTGTGGAATGTAGGAACAAGACTGAAGATGAATGGAATGGCTTGGGCAGTGGTGGCATGCCTGTTTGCAGAGTGAAGAGGAACTTCAGAGAGCGGTAGATGAATTTTATAGAGTATGTACGAGTAAGCTGAGAGTAAATGGTGGGAAAAAATAAGGTGTTGATTTATCAAAGGAAGGAAGCAAACTTATAGGGGAAGTGTGCTATCAGTAAAGTATAAAGTATTTTTAAGAAAAAGAATGAAGTGAAAAGTATAAGTATTTCTGAAGTGCTATGCAAACATGGAAATGGAAGGAGAAATAAGAGCTGTGAAAAGCAGGTGTTACAGGATCACTTGCAAATGTTGAAAGGAAATTTGTACATGGAAGGAAAGGGAAGAGAGGCTTAAGAAACAGTATCCTCTTGCCAACTCTGACATGAAATAGTGCACAGTAGTCAAGAGTGCGAGCTGTACAAATGAGTCATCAGAGAGGAGCATGCAGCGTGACAAGATGAGAGAGTGAGAGCAATGAAAGTGTCATGAAAACTCACGCAAATGGAGTGGTGTGGTGTAGTGGAATGGGTAAAAAGAAATACTTTGAGGTGGTTTGGTCACATGGCGAGTGAAGAAAGTATGCGAGTAAAACCGAAGGTCACAAGAGAGGAAGGAGAGTTGTAAGATGGAACAACAGGGTAAAGAAGTACACGCATGAACGTAGCTGATGGAAGGGAAGGGAACGAACAGGCAAGGAGTGAGTGTATGGATAAGGACGATTAAATAATCCCCCAAATTAGGAAGCTACAAACCATATAGTTCTGCTAGTTATCAAGAGCACCACCTCTCACAAAGAAACAAAAAAGCAATATAGAAAGACTATTGGGCAGAAAATAGAATCCAGCACATGTATAAATCAAGACAGTAAAGGAAAAGGTAATGTAGGCCTAAGCAAAAATGGAAAAATTCAATTACATAGTCAATGAGTTTTATATTTGGTTTTCTAACGTGGATGTATTTAAGATTGATGAACTTAAATCAAGAGTATGTGAAGAGCAAACACCTCCTAGTGTAATTGCTATTCAAGAAGTAAAACCTAAGTATTATAGATTTGAAAGACAAAAAGTGGAATATAAGATTGATGGCTATGAGATGTATGATAAAAATTTGTTACAAGAGGAATCGGGAAGGGATTTGCTGATATATATATTAAAAGTAATATACAGCACGACCTAATAGGGCTTAAAAATGAAGCTTGTGAATTTATTGCAGCAAAAATTAAAGGTGAATTTGATGATGTGCTGCTGGTATCTATATACAGGAGTCCAAATAGTCAACTGGAAAATAATGAAGGAATATTGAGGTTGCTACAAGAAATTAGTGAATATGACACAAGGCATAAGGTGATAGTTGGAGATTTTAATCTGCCAAATATAAAGTGGGAAAACTCAACTTGTCGACATGGGAATGATAATTCAAGTTTAAGCTTTATTGAAAAAGTTTGTGACTTTCTTTGTTCAACATATTATAAAAGTTATAAGGTTTAGGTGAAAATATTGGAAATACTCTTGATCTGATATTTACCGATGATGATTTACTTGTAGAGAATATTAAGATTGAAAGCCCGCTAGGGAAAAGTGACCATGGCTGTGTGCAATTCAAGTGTAGTATAGAACCACAGAAGGAAGAGTGTAAAAAACATGTGTACCTATATGAAAAAGCAGACTACAGTAAATTGAGTAGATTATTGTCCATAAAGTGGGAGGAATATCTTAATTACCAAGATGTAGAGGTTGTGTGGGATAAGTTTAAAAAGAAATTCCAGGAAGCTATCGATGATTGTGTTCCAAAAAGGGAGTTTGTCAACTGGGAAAGGTTGAGGAAAAGAACAAATAAAGATCTGACGATGAATAAAAAATTGTGGTCTAAGATTAAGAAAAAACAGAGACTTTGGATGAGACTGAAGAGAATGAATGAGGCAGGAGAAAACAACACAAGTACAGCCTGGTGGATGTGGAGTACAGGCAAATCAACAACCAGATAAGGCGAGAAACAAGGAGGGTAGTAAAAAGTAATGAAAAAGAAATTGCCAAAAATGTTAAATCAAATCCATAAATATTTTGGAAATATGTACAAAGACAAAAACTGCAACCGGTATAAGAAATTTGTATATGAACAAAGAAAAAACAGTGGAAACGCAAAATGATAAAGAGAAAGCCACGGTGTTAGCCGATTTCTTTAATACAGTGTTCACTAAGGAACCTGAGGGAGAAGTACCAAACATACAGGTGAAGGATGTTCCCATGTTAATACAAATACAGTTTACTTGTGAGGATGTTAAACTGGCTATTGACAATTTAAAAAGGGACAAGGCACCAGGCCCAGAAGGTTTCCACCCTAGGATAATCAAAGAGGCGAAAAATGAAATTGCTTGTCCACTCCAAATCATATTTGATTTATCACTAAAGCAGGGAAATTGCCCAAAGATTGGAAGACTGCAAATATTACAGCAATACACAAGAAGGGGGATAGAAAGGACCCAGAAAATTATAGACCAGTTAGTCTGACTTGTGTAATTTGTAAATTAATGGAAACCATAATTAGAGGAAAAATTATTGATTATTTAAAGGAAAATCAGCTCATCACAAGGAAACAATATGGCTTTATGAGTGGACGTTCAACAGTGCTTCAACTGATAACTGTAATGGAAAAATGGAAAAGTATATTAGATGGAGTTATGGATGTCACTTATTGTGATTTTAAGAAGGCGTTTGATACGGTACCTCACAGAGGATTGCTGGAGCTTTAATGTAGGAGGTGATATCTTGGAGGTGGATTTCTGACTTTCTTGGCAAAAGAAAACAACGGGTAATTGTAAATGGTACAAGTTCAGACTGGATGGAAATGATAAGTGGAGTGCCTCAGGGGTCAGTCCTTGGTCCTCTCTTGTTTGTTATATATATTAATGACCTCCCGGAAAAAAAATACTAAATAGTGAGATTTTACTGTATGCAAATGATACCAGTGTTTAGAGGGATAAAAGATGAGAATGACTGCAGGAAATTACAGGATCTCAATAGAATGAATGAGTGGTCAAAGAAATGGCTATTAAGGTTTCATCCCAAGAAATGCAACTTTATGAGGATTGGTAAAACAAATATAGATACATTTCAATATACTATGGATAAAGATTTGAACCAGATTAAAGTAGAAAAAGATTTAGGAGTAATGATTGACCAGGATCTAAACTTCAATGAACATTTTGCGGAGAAAATAAATAAAGCAAACATGATGACTGGGTTAATAAGGACATTCGTTGCCTTGGATGAGGAAATATTTAAATCTTTGTATGTGGCGTTGATTCGACCACACCTTGAATATGCAAATCAGGTGTGGTGTCCCTACAAGAAGGATGTGGAGGCTGTTGAAAGGGTTCAGCGAAGGGCAACAAAATTGATACCAAGCCTGAAAGATCTCTCCTACGAAGAAAGGTTGAAGAAACTAGATCTATCAACACTAGCATATAGGAGATCAAGAGGGGACATGGTGGAAACCTTTAAAATTGTTAATGGAGTGTACGATAGATGTATGTGAAGGCTTATTTAAGATGCAGGAAAGATTGAAACTCAGACATGGAAAGAAAATATTCAAGCAAAGAGCAAAATTAGACATCGGAAAGTATTCCTTCTGTGACAGAGTTGTGAATAATTGGAATAGCCTCCCAGTCAGTGTGGTTAATGTTGAATCAGTTCGTGAGTTTGAAAGAGTTAGATAAGGTATGAATAGATGAAGAACAGAGATTGGATTATACTGCAACAATAGGGAGCCTCGATCACAGGTTTGACCACATGACCACAAGATCCAGAGTGCGTAATTCAGAGCTGGAGTCACAGGCTTAATCAGCCTCTTCCGGGAGTCGTCTGCCAGTGATCCAGGATCGAACTCACGACATAAAGGCCACAAGCTGAACACTGTACCACCCAGCTCCCGTAGTGTATGGATAGGGAGGCAGCCTCTCTCCTGCCATGGCCATCCCCTTGGGAAAAGTTCCCAGACGGTACGAGGCATCAGACTAGAATACGAATACTACTAATACACCACAACTCAAACCTTTGTGACATATTCCGGTTATTTAATTTACTAATATTTCTCATTCTTACTTTCAATGTTTTAAACTAATTATATCTAACAGGAATTAGCACATGTGAAATCCCAGTTACAACTACCCATTACTTCCTACTTCTACGTTCCACACCTAGTCACACAATAGGCTACAACAGAAAAACCCATCAAGTCCAACCAATACTTTATTGTCAACCACAAACTACAGTAATAATACTAGAGCATTAAAATTAACTGCAGCATTGCCCACGATTCAGACCAAGGTCCACACCTCCCAGTAAGGTACTATCACTGTGATGGGAGGCATTTCAACCCTACCACAGTGGTAGTTCCTACCTAGGACAGTGCATAAACACTAATAACTTCACAACCAAAATATCTTTTTGCTGAAAATAAATCATTAATATAACTATTAAAACACCTACCACAAAGTGCATATGAAAATTAATATATAAAATAGTTACATAAACTCACCTTTACACTACATTAGAAGATTGTTGCAGCAGCGGCCTGGATGAGTGTGAATCTCTAGTCATGACCAAGAACCACATGTACCAGAGACACACCCATCCAGTCCACGCCACCCAGTGTTGTTACACCTCCATCACGACAAGGACACATGTGTTATGGACTAAAACTGTTGCCCTACGCATCAGTAATCACAATCACAACCACTCACCTTCACTAACAACTCCAGCACCTCCAGTTCTGCACTCTGCTCCCCCAGGCTGTGGAATATTTGTGCAATGTTGTAAAGAGCAGGAAGGCTGGCTGGGCTTGTGTCTACTGCAGCCTGGAGCTTAACTAATGCATTGTGAGGAATCCCTAGCTTGGCCAGTCCAAGTCCTTCAAGGTGTGAAACCCAAGCTTGTACTTCCACCTCACAGGACATGTAGTTAATTTTCTGTAAGGTGTCCAAGCTGCTGCGATATTCCCCTTGTTGGTACTGCTTTGCAGCATAAAAGAACTTGGTCAGTGTTCCAAGGTAAGAGTCTTCCACCTCGAACTGAGGAATGGCTACACCCTGAAGCATGGAAGCAGACACCCTCAGTAGAGTGATGAAGTCTGTTAAATTTTTATTGGAGCCTAAGGCATCCAGCAACCAGACAGGGGGAGCTACATTAGGCAGCCAATCACTTGGCCAGGCACTGAAATCAGCTTGTAATACTGGCTGAGCCCAGTCATCAGGCATCAAGTTAGCACACAACAGGAACATTACCTGGACGGCACCACACTTCCAATCTAACTTTAGAATGCTCATCAGTTCAGGAAACTCCATCTCACCCCCATCCTCCACCCCTGCAAGGAAAGTTATTCTTATAATACTATTTAACCTAAGTACTGCCATAACACCACAGTCTGTCAAGGTAATTAAATATGTATTACATGCTTGTAACCCAAACCAATATGCCACAAGTACTAAAATTTCAATTTTAAATTACACTTTCTTCAACAACCTGATGACAAAGGTTGAACATTAAAACTAAATTTGCAATAATGCTGAATAAATCAAAAGCAAGCCACACCTCAAACAAACCACCAAAAACATCAGATGATTTAACAATTGCGAACATAGCCAAACTAAAAATAATACATAATACCCACATCTCTCCAGGAAAGTGTAGACCACGTCCTTGGGCGGCAGTACAGTGAAACCATCAGGGACAGCCAGGGTGGTGTACAGGAGAGCATTGACCAACTCACACTCCTCCCCAAAGATGCTATTTGATAGCAGCCATTTGTCAGCCAATTTCTTTAGTGCAGTGACAGACTCATGACCAAACTGCAAAAAAGGAGTAAACATTAACTAACCACCCTCAAGGCTTGTTCAACAATATACCGAGACATTACAGGAGGCGCTTTCACCTGATGCCGAGCTTGTCAACACATAAATAACTACTTAATAGACCTCAGTTTTTTAAGGTGATAAAAAAAATAAGCATGCTTTCTTCAATACAGTATATCCTCTTATTGATTTGTTGCTCATTCAACCATTGTACAAACCAGCCCACTATGAGGTCATCCCACACAAGCCAAACAATACAGTACAGCACGTCACTCACTCTTTTCTTCCCCACCTGTGAAGTGCCAACCAATTTCACCCCTACCCTCAGACCTCAGTTTGAATCAAGCTATCATGTTCCTCACATCTCATTACCATCAAAGTTCTTCCTCCTGTGCTCAACATCGATCTGTTGCTCCAGGCCTTCGTTTGAGCCTGAACAGTTGGGTGTCCTAAAACGTAGGTTTGTTTTCTCTCCATTCAATAGTATTTATAATTACCACACATTGAGATAAACAGCATTTTCAGTAACAAAGTAGTTTGGATGGTTTTCAATAATTGAGAAATTGATCTGCATTATATCAATTTCTAGCAACATGACTACCAGGCAATATTTATCTTCTTATAGAAATGGTTGAGTCTGTCCTATATTATGAAAATTTATCTCATTTATAAAGGGCTCGTATAACTGACTGGAACGCTATTACTTGGTCCTAGCCTATGCTGGCAAGAACATGTATGTTTATACGTAGTTGTGCCTCAGAGACCTAACCCAGTCTCACTCCACGGGATGAGAATTTTATTTATATATATATTTTTTGGTACTAGTTCAAAAGAGGTGCCCTACGTTTACTGTAGAAGGCCCAGACACCGGCTTGCACAATCACCAATGCTCTTATGAAAGTTGAGGTTACAAACGGCGTACTTTAATGTAGTTAGGTTAGGTAAGGCTACAAATGGAAATTTTAAAACAACTTCACTACTACTTCACAATCGACCTTAAAATGGGCGGAAAAAATTATAAAACTAGTTTTTAAAAAAATATATAGTGGCGGCTGGTGATTAAAAAAGAAAACTAAATATTTACATGATAAATGGAATCAGATTATTCAACACAACAAAACTTCTAAATGTCATGAAATAGAGATCATCTTCAAAATCAGTGAGTCATTTAATCAGTGTGATACATTCCAATCCAAAGTATTTAATAAATTGATGAAATAAAATATACACACCAGTTGACTGAAATGAATGGGTTTACACATGTGTACCTTACTATTAATGCAGAAGACGTGCAGTTAAATCAATTAAGTTATCGTTGATGCAAAAGTAGTTCGGAAATAACACGATCTTACCAAGACGGGCAAGGAGCATCAGCCATGTGGAGGACCGGAAACTAATACATTCCATCCAATCTCAATTCATCAATGAATGTAACGAGTGGACTTCAGAGCTTGTGACTACCATGTGCTCACCTACCCACGCATGCTGAACCCTTGTGGAGTGACTGGGGTCCTTTCTTTGTGAGACAACCAAATCATGCTGCAACTTCCACTGCACCCTAACAAAGGACACCACTGAGGCAGTGAGTCTTGTGAAGTGCACCTGCCAGGTTCTTTATCAACAAGGCACCTCTTCTTCCACTCGTTAATCTCCCTAAGCCTATAATCCCTACTCAAACAACGAGGGACCCAAGTCTTACCCTAATGACGCCGTCCTCTCCCCCTCACCCATGATGCAGCAGCACTCATCACTCAGACATGCACTGGATCCATAATTACGTAATGCACACCGCCTGCCTCATACCCTCGCCCTGTGTACCCGCTTTGTCCCACCATCACCACCTTCACACAACCAAAAGTTATCCATGTACACCCGAACCCTTCCCATTTCCCCACTCGAGGCCACCCCCTGCCTGCCCGTCACCCTTCACTCACTTACCCACTTATTTGAGATTGGCGCCGACAATATGGCGCCAAAATTTTTCATAATCTTAAACTTGGTGGGCATCAGACATACAAGCAGCCACAGCCTCAAAATGGCGAGTCCATGCACTTAACTCACCAGAATTTTGGGTACAAGAGCACGCAGGGCAGTGAGGCGGGAAGGAGGCGTGGAGGAGGTGGAGGGTGAGTGAGCGGGGTCCATTCCACCTTCCTTCTACGACCGTTGGGACGCCACTCCTTTGTTCCTCATGATGGCGGCGGTGGCGGTGGCGTCACCCCACCACCACCACCTCCTCCACACACGCCGCCACACTCTGCCCCGCCACAAACACCACCCACCAAAGGCAAGTCCTGTGCTCCATCAAACAACGGGAGGTAGCAGCACGTCTATGCCCGTGGTGGTGTGGTGGAGGCGTGGGGCTGCAGCAGCGATGGGGACGCGGCGTGGGTCGTCCTGCGCAGAGGTGGTAAAGAGAAAATGGTTGGTCCCTTTCCCGCGCAACGGCCATCTGCCTCTGACGTCATGGCATCACGTCACCGTCACACTGCTTACCATCTCGTCACACACTCCTATTTATCTGTTAATTAATGCATGGTTGTGTTTGTCAGTACGGCATTAGGTGTGTCTCTGGTGATTTTTATGCGTTATGGTGTGTTATCTGTTAGTTCATTGTTAGTATAGCATGAAGTTATGATTAATTAAGTTTAGGGCATCAACCTCCCTCCAGTGACGTCATTAATTTATATGAATATCTCACTCAGTTTATGTCAACAGTCGTTCTAAATTCCTTTTTCTTATATACATATATACAAAACTGGAAATACCGTGTTTTCTTTCAGTGGCATTTTTTTTCCACAGCGTTTTTAAGACTGGCTCTGATGACAATAAAACTCAATCATGACATCATCAGTTTTTGTATTACGTTTCATTCATATTATTTTGTGATGATAAAATATTTATCAAATCGTGTAATTACGAGCCTATGTACGCTATGATTTTATCTTTCTTGAGGAAAATAACCTAATCATCAATCAATCAATCATTATTATCAGTGTTATTATTGTTATTAATATTACTATACGACTCACAGGGAATACAATGGTATATAAAACTATTCTTGAAGCCCCACCTATGGCACCTAAGGGCAAAAGGGTCGGAGCAAGGGGTCTGGGAAGCCCCCTCTATTCTCTCCCATGAAGAGACTAGGCACGGAGGGGGAGGAAAAAGTAGTAATAATAATAATCTATCTATCTATACACATGGCTTATATCCCATTAAAAGAGGATAGTCAAGTTATTTAGGGTGCAGGGACACTTTATTCTCCCCTCCCCACTGAACCGTGTCTTTTCTTAGGAGAATACAGAGGAGGGGCTTCCAAGACCTCTCGCTCCATCCCTTTCGGTCGCCTTTTATGAGCAGCTAGGAATAAAATCGTGGTATTCCTGCAGCCCAGAGGTACAGGTGGTAGCATACAGACAATTATCCTGTCTCGCTAAACCCTAAACGTGTTGTCTTGGCTACCCACCTTATAGAGGGACATTAGCTGGAGATAATAATTATTATTATGACTATCTATCATTATTATTATCATTATTGAGCAGGAGAGGAATAATTGTAAAAAAAAAAAAAAAAAAATTCGGTAGGGAGAGGAGGAATCAGAATTAATTGTAAAAATCATTCAGTTTGGAGGAGAGGGATTGTTGTCTGAGTTTCTATAGGTGAAGAAAATGTGTTCTTGAAAGATCAGAAGTTACTTTCTCTTCTGTTCTCGAGATGTATGCTTGGTAATTACTGAAAAATGTAGAATCAACATTGTGGATGGAGGATGAAATTAGACTAAAGATTACCGATACACAATAGTGGTTGATAGAACAAATTGTAATTGTGATGTGGAGAAGGAAATGTCCCAGGCAACAGCCCTGTGGAATATCACCGTAATAACCTTTGAGAAGCAATGATCATCGACCACAGCACCAATAGAACGGATAGAAAGGAAATTTGATAAAGGTATGGAGAGTAAGTTAATAATGTGAATAAAATGTTAAGCTGAAAGGCAGACGGCAGAGCAGAGGTAACAGCAAGGCAAAGTATGGCAATGGATAGAAATAGTAACATAGGATTTAGAAACTAGATGTACGCCCAATTCAATCAAATTTTTTTTTTTATAGAGCCTCATGTCTTTAACAAATTTATCTAAAGGAAGCTGAGTGAGTGACTGAGGACTGAACCCCTGATGAAGCACTCATAATAGATTTCTCCAGTCAAACTCAAACCTTTTCAACTTTCCTTCTTTAAAGTACGCATGCTTTTTTCACTTTTGCTGCCATAAGTACAAGTTAGTTAGTTACTTAACAATCACCAAAAAATACAGTGACATTCAAATGTATGTATTCATGTCAATACACTCAACACTTGAGCCGATGGTAATGGACACATTTTCAACTTACCTCTCCTCTCTTTAATAATGACATGCGGACAATCTTTCTTTATGACAGTCCCTCGTTTAACAAGTGTGGTCACAGGTCCATGTTAAAAACTATAACACACACTGAGGTATGCCGCCTCCCTCTAATCTCCCTGGAGCGGAGCCACATTAGACCAGCAGGCAACTTTTCAATGTTTATTTTATATTTTGCTCATCAGTTTCATACTTTCTGGTTTAGTACAAGTCAAGAGTAGTATGTAAAACATCCATGGAAGAATTGAGTAAGTTGCTATCCACTCTTGGTACTATCAATACCAATTCAATTGAATTTTAAGAATTAGCTTTATTTTTGTCTTCTGGGTTTTCAGTGGACGGAAATCATGCCCAAATTGGCTGTTACTAATTTAACTGATTTAAGGTTTAATCCAATGATGTCAGTGGAAGACAGTTCAATTTTCATTTTATTTTATCCTGATGGAAGAGCAGTGAATGCAACATAATAATACACATGCAACTTGCCCAATGCCGCCATATTGCATTGTTATGTACAGCTTATAAATACTTAACACAAATCAGAAGCTACACGTCAACAAGCGCCTTTGGTGGTAGTACACTGGACAGTGAATCTCTCCAAGCTGTCACATTACTGTTGGAGCTCACCATACCCTGATAATGAACTATCACATGTGCCAGTTTGTACTATGTTTGTTCTTATTCAGTCAAGAAGAGTGATGCTCAGCCCTACACCACCTGTTATTGTTACTGCCTCGGTAACTGAAACAGCAGATCCTTAGCGTAAACATACAGTTAGGATGCATATCACATCAGACAGGTTAGCTAGGGACTTGAACGGAGCTTCATACACCTTGCCTGGAAAATGTACAAAGTTTGTTGCATTGACTTAGGAATTGTACAAAATTTGATACATTAACTCCAGAAATGTACAAAGATTTATGCATCACGTTTGGAAATTCATCATAATTAGATAAATTCTATAGACCTGTGGATACGCATGTATATATAAAAAGAAAAAATCAACTCAATGTAAATAGACATTTTCTGGAAGTTTCTTGAATTAAACAAAACTAGAGATGTTTTGTTTTTATTCATCTATTTGTTAATCAGTATCCAGTACAAAAAGCGTGGCAAGCCTCCGCCGGGGTAGTGAGGGCAGCAGTACATACACTCCCTCATGCATACAACCATCACTACCCTGCACCCCACCTGACAGCTTCATCAATATTTACAACAAAATCTTTTGTAGTGACATTTAAGATTCCTTATTAATGGAAATGATCTTTTGAGCATTAACACTCTCCAGAGTCTCCACAACAGGAAGATATAACAAGGGTCACAAGCCTCAACCACTTCCCTGACGAAAAACTTGAACTGGTCGTTTCTTGTACCGAACGTGGATATAATTAAAAGTTCGTGAAGAGATCTTGTCAGTCACCCCACCAGAACTCCCTGCCAGCACTCTGGTACAGGAGAAAACTTGCCATGTTTAAGAATGATGCTCGATGAGATATGGAACAATGGAGAACTCTTACGCACAGGGATCCCTAACCTTCCGACGCATGCCGGTACCAGGGTCCGGCCGGCGCTGCCAGACTAGCTGGAGCAGGCCAAGGGGCCTCCTCCCTCTGGGGCAGTACAAGGGGGAGAGAGGTCTTACCCCAGGCTGGGGAAATCCCTCTCATCGTCCATCTTAGGAGCTTCCTGCTGGCGAGGTGCTCCACGGCCGCCACGGCTGCCACGCTCACCACCACGGCCGCCACGCTCGCCCCCACGGCCGCCGCGCTCACCACGGTCACCGCGTTCTCCACGGTCACCACGTTCCCCACGCTCACCGCCGCCTCCACCCCCACGTCCCCCACGCATGTCCCCACCACGGCCACGCCCCGGTCCACCTCTTCCACGGCCACGTCCCCTCCCACGGCCAGGGGAATCAGCAAACTGGAAGTCAATAGGGAGCAGAACCTTCTTGCGCCCATGATGTACCTCCTCTTCTTCTTCTTCCTCCTCTTCCTCTTCATCAGAATCTTCAATCTTCTTCTTGAGAACATAAGTCTTCTTCCACTGTGCCTGATTCTCGCCCTCTCCAGCTCGACGGATGTTGAAAGCAGGTTTGTTGCGGATGCCTTGCATGGCCTTCCACTCGTCCAGTGTCATTACCTTAGCGTTGTCTTCTTCCTTAGCAGCCTCTTCACCTTCAGCGGGGGTCGCACCTTCCTCAGGGGCCTAAGCAGATGTTTATATCATTATAAACATGCATACAATTCACACTACAAACACTTCCCTTATGCAGTAATTAAACACAATTTTATCAATAATGAATATTTTAAACTATAATACCAATTTTAAGGAAATTTACTTTAGTTTACCACAAAACCAGTAACTTTCATTTCTGGTTATCGAGATATGACAAATCGACCTTTCATTCAGTTTTCAAAAACTTTCCATTAAAAATAAATTCAATACTATGCCACTATCAAATTAATACCTATATTTAGTACAAAATACTACATGTATAAATGTATTTACCTATAAGGATAAAGGTATAAGTGGAGGCAGAGAGCATAGAATGTTGTTGAAAATGATACTGGTAATCAATCTATCATCCCCTTAAAGGGAGTAGCCCCTAGGCTCCCTGAAGAAAAGAGAAGTGCACCCTACCCAACACACCAAATCAGGTAAGTGACGTAAATGGAGACGAGGGTTCTAAGTTTAGCCATTCCACTTCCTAGGTAACTCATGCCTCTGCTACTCCATGCACCTACATCACACACAATCACCCTTCCTTGCCACACACACACATTCCCTTTTCATTCAACGCTCTCTTCACACCGTCCGTCCATCCTATTCATGGCCTTCCAACTCTCGCATCAGATCCTATTATACTCTACACCAACTGATTCTCTTCCATTCTCTCATTGTGTCCAAATCACCACAACACACCACACTGCTCGACCACCCAACTTTTTCATAACACCTGTTCTTCATTTTTCACCTGGTCCACAATAAATACTCTTCAGACACCTCTCCATTATATTCAATTTCTTCTGTTAGTGCCACACTGCATGTTTCAGTCCATGAAATGCAGTAAACACAGCTAATCTTTATAATCCTCTCTTTACATTCATTGCCATCAACACTATAACAAAACACTTTCTTCATTCCTCCCAACACTTTTCCTACATCATTGGTCCTACACTTCACCTGTTTCTATTCTTCAATCTACAGTAACCTTTGAACGAAAATATTCAAAACATTCCACCTCCTCAAGCAGTTCACAATTCAATGCAACATTTATCCTTCTACCACTGACCCTCTCTGTGTATTTCATGAGTTTATTCTTATTACCATTAGTTTAGTCTCCAATCCTTCCTACGCATATATTCAAACTCTTCCACCAGCTAACACAATTTCTTCTCTGGTAATGAATGCTTCAGCCATACTAGTGGCAATGTAACACCACCAACTCTGATGCACTGCTATATACAAAGCATATGAACTTTTTTTTATTTATGGACTTATTAGCATAAAATGACGCATACATATGTTCATCAAGATTCTCTATGCATGAATCAAACTGGAATTTAGGAAGGTTGCCACTAAACACGGCTTTTGTGAACCTGAGATACCGTGAGACTTGGTGCCACACTGTTCATGCCCACAAATCATTGGGTGTAATTAATCACTTCTCTATGCAACTATCTGCTTCCATCCACGTGCAACTTACACGGTTCAAATTTCTAAAAACCATTAGATATATTGTTCAAAATGCTCAACAATGACAGTGATGTGAATTTCCTCTACTAACTTTCTTATATCATATTAATTTTATAATCAATTCCCAGATTAATTTTGCATGATACCTTTACCCTTTGTCATATTAAATGTTTTCCTCTTCCACCCACAATTTAAACCTTGGATATTAACAGGTTTCATTACCTTCTCTGGTGTCTCTGCAGAAGTGTCAAGTTGTTCCGTTGGGGTGGCGTTCAGCTGCTCCTCAATTTGGTCCCGGTCAGAGCCCCAGTTGAAAGAACCAGAGCCTTCACGCTTGTCCATGGGCTTCACCCCGGTGGTAGCCATTCCACTCTGCCGGTCAAACTCCCTCTTGCCCCTGTTGTCCACACCCCCAGGGACGCCACCTGGGCCACCACGCCCTCTGCCCCGTCCACGACCCATGCCACGGGCACGTCCTCGGCCCATGCCACCACCGCCTCCCCCACGCCCCTCACCATCAAATCTGTAGTAAATAAACATTCACAATGAGGAGGCGACCAACAATACTGGATAAACAGACTGGACAGATATAGAAGGATGAGAAAATATGGGCAAAGCTTTGAGCACTCAGTGATGGAAGGCTGGAACAGGGAAAGATGGAGACCTTGTGAAAGAAGTCTCTAGAATGGACAAACACCAGTGAAAGAAGTCTCTAGAATGGACAAACACCAGTGAAAGAAGTCTCTAGAATGGACAAACACCAGATAGAGATAGATGACCCTTTAATGAAAAAGAACATCTAAATCATTGGCTGATAGAACATGAAAGAATGTAATCTACTCAATCTATCAAGACACCTCTTTTTTGTAACTATACTTCCAAGATATGACCACACAACAATCTGAAACTGTTCCTGTCAATAACAACCCATTCTTGTTCACCCTAGTCCTTTTTCTCCCCAAACTAACCTCCCTTTCAAGTAATCTTTAACAATACTGTACAATTTAGAGAAGGTAATTCACACACAACTCCTAGCATGCTTTCCAAAATTGCCAGTAATACCACCACCTCCACACTCCTAAGTCTTCCTAGGCTTGGGGTCAGTAGGCACACAAACCACTGCACCTAATGGCTTCCTCTCACATGACTTGTTACCTCACTTCGTCGCCCTTCACCTCATGCCATGCAAACTCCAGTGTAAAAAATCAATAAGAACTGATACCTAATATTCTCATCTGTAAATATTTATGTATTCTACCTTTGGGTATAATTTCAGCTGCAATGCATACCTTAATGTCCTGAACTAATACGTCAGTGAATAAAATAACATTACAAGAATTAATATGCATCCCTAATCACGACAGTACGCCTGCGAGAGTACTTCAACGTGACACATGGAATCCGGGTATGTATAAAAAAAAGGATGGAAGTATGAAATGAAGACACTACCACTACCACCTCCTAATGTGTACATGTGAAGTGTGAAAACATTGCCAAACACAGAAAGGAATGGCTGGGAGGGAGAGGAAAAAAAAAGTACAATGAAAACAGAAAAAAAGCTTGTGAAGGAATGAGATGAGAAAAGATGAAAACACTAACCCAGTGGTTTATGGTGAAGACCCCCAAAGCAAGCATGGGTTTACCTGGGGGGTGGAGGGCCTTCTCTGAATTCCCCTTCCTGACGGTTACGCCGGTTGTTACGTTCCTCACGATCAGAAAACTTGACCCTGCCATCGCTGGGCCTTGGTCCACGTTGTTGGGGCACTGCAGGGTAGAGAGTGAAACATCCTTAGTTATGAACACCTCAAGGTTAATACTTCCTTATTTCTCAGATGGGGAGAAAACAGCTGAAAAATTCAGAAATACTGAGATATGATGATAGCAACAAAAAATGCCTGTGTTCAATTTAGAAGCCAAAATGGTAATGCAATAGCAAATCCACAAACTTTATATTTAAATACAAGTGTCAATGGTAAAGAAAGAATGATATATATATATATAATATATATATATATATATATATATATATATATATATATATATATACATATATATATATATATATATATATATATATATATATATATATATATACATATATATATATATATATATATATATATATATATATATATATATATATATATATATATATATATATATATATATATATATATATATATATATATATTTATATATGTACTACATATATATAATATATGACACACAACCATGAAAATGGCCCAAATTAAGATCTTTCATTCAACTGTATTGAAAGAAACTAACCTAACCAACTGTTCAGGTTTGTGCAATAAGTGTCAGCTTCAAGAACTCAAGTCTTATCAAACTGAGGACACAAGTGTACTTGAAATTGAAAGCCTTAGTGTAGAAGACTGGTTTTAGGAGAAACATCTGGGGACGGTTCCTTATAGCATCCCATTTTTTATAATTTGTTGGGAATTATTAGGGCAATTTGCAGTATACAAGTTTATAAAAATCTAATAACTAAAATTTGGTGCAGCAGTAAATTATGTAAAATAAATAAAACAAAAAACAGCCCTACAAGCTAGACATGAAACTTATACTTGACACTAAATCATACATAATATCTGCATGTCTTGAGCAGGCTGCTCATCTCAAATGCCTGTTAACAGCTATAAGGAAATGCATGACATCTTTCTTCCAAAACCAACTCGGTTGATCCATAGTCACATTGCCATTCATCCTAGTCCCACTGCTGCTTGTCATAACTGTCAACATTGAAAAAAAGGTGTAACACATGTCAAGAGACACGTTCTGGAAACCACAACCCTGATGAAGTTGGTTCGTGTTAATAGCTTTGAATACTGATATTAGTAACGGCAGTGCTTGTGAGAGTAGCGATTTGAAAGAAAATCCTTTGGCACCATAATTAAGATTGGTGAGTGTTTTCATTACAATCAACACACATCAAACTATCATGTTCATTAAAATTTTTAGAAACATACAAGGGATACAAATAATGTGAGTATACACAGACATGCTGCAACGTAAGTACTGTAGTTAAGTCAAAAACTGCACACACCAGCTTTGTGGTGACTACAAAAATAGGCCAACACATGCTCTGCCATACATACACTTAGCTTCCTCAGGAGCTTCAGAGCCAGACCAACTTGAGATGGGTCGAGTAACTGCAACTGGAATATGAATAGTAACATTAGTGGCAGTGTGTTGGTAAGCCAGTGTGATGGCCTTGCAGCCATTCCCACACCCTCTCCACCTAACAATGTATGTTTAATGGTCACACAATTATCCTCCATGGCTTTACTAACTTTTAAAGATATCAATATGTTCAGCCACATACAATTACATACAATTGATATACACCATCAGATTACTCAAAATACTCATGTCATATTTTGTCATCAATAACACTATTTTTAAATCATAGATAACATTTACATTCAGATAATCACAATTCCTACAAATATTAACCATACCAACACTGCACAAAAATGATGTTGTAGTATGAATGTTGACTTCATTTACTTTACTTCTTGAGAATGCCAAAACATGTTCCTGTCTTAGTGGATGATTCTTAACTTTAACTTGTAACTTGAAATGTGTCCACAAATGTGTGCACACACACACACACACACACACAGCGATAGCCAAGCGTGGATTGAATATTATATCCACAAGTGAATTCCAATACTAATCTCTATACTTCCTGAAATAAGACCAGCATGACAAATATGAACATTACGTTACAACTCCCTATGCAGGAGTGACTAATGCTTCTCAGTCTTACTTATCGGTTGGGCTTCTATATTTATGTAAAAGACCATTTTAACAATGTCCATTGAATATTCTAATATATTATTATATTTTTCTATCTTCCCCAAAACAAAAACTGACTTTCTTTTGAAACACTGATGGTATTTTCTTTCTATGGAGAAACAAGTGGCAGACTTTTCACCTTTGCAATACAAAATTATTTAGAAACAAGGAGGAATAATGTAGATTAGATCATCCATAAATACAATAATAATTAAGATTACACCATCAAGAAGAAAATGTGCTTCATTCCTGAGCCTAGAGATAAGGTATGGTAAGGTGGATGGAGAAGTAATGCGGGATGTGATAACCCTATGTGGAATGAATGCAAAGCTACTAAATGGAGTGAAAGATTATTTATCATGGAAACGTTAACGTATGCTGGAACAGACTTAGTGGCCAAAGTGAACAGGATTTGCAAAAATTAGTTAACAAATCTGATATTATTTGAAAGGAGTAAACAAAGTTAATGTGGACAAAAATAATGTTATGGCTTTGAGCTTCCTCTCAAAGCTATAACTTTCTTTCCACATTAACAGGTAACCGATTTCTAATATTAGATTAAGAATTGCTTGCCAAATACAGTATATGGTAATATGAATTATGAATAGTTGGAGTGAGTATCCTTCAAAGGAAATGGAGAAAACTAAATTACAACTAAAATACTGGTAAGTTTAAATATAAAAAGCACATGACAAATGAAGAAACCCTTGACTAACTCAAGTTGCAAGATGAATGTTTATTGATAGCAATGTATACTTGGAATGATGTGGTCCTGAAAGACTTACAACATTTAGGTTTGTGCAAGGATGGTGCTAGAGAAAGTGGAGCTTGGCAAGGTGCCATTAAGTGAACAAGGGTGACACATAGAAGCGTGTATGCAAGCATGTCTCAACACAAATGATCATGTATTGATGAGACACACACACATGCCAACAATTACACACGGCACACCAGGCTGACGGTATAGAAGGTCCGGCAGCACAGCTGGTCCTGTGTATGCGTGGTTCTGTCCTGTGTATTAAGTTAACCTAACCTAATCAAATATAGCATAACGTCATATTTATATACAAAGTCAAGAGTTGGACACGCGTGCAAGACCAACCCTACCGCCTGGCCTTCCACACCACCACCACACCAGCCTATGTATGCCTGGAGTCCTTGGCATCTCATGAGTGTTACGTTAAATTACACTTGTTCTTACCAGTCCAGTGGCACCTTTCCCTCATCTAAGGTATTCTTGGCACATATACTCCCCTTGATATTTGTTTCATCTTTTACCAAACATCGACCTACCCCATCTGTTGCTACTGCCTTCATTAGCATATAACTGGAGTCAAATTAATGTATTATTAAGCTGATAGTCAATGAATATGACTGCAAACTAACTGTCTCAATGAAAAAGTCAAGCCTAACTTCCATTACTGCAGGTGTAATATGCCTGGAATGCCCACTACCACATGTGTCCCTTGGCATAACAATGAACACAACAACATACCCTTAATAACCTCATGTTTGATGCTACGTTCAGTTTCACAATGCACCACCACCACCACCACCACTACTATCCATTAGATTGGTAAATAATATACTACTCCTAACACTAGCTACGTGATCAAATTTGAACCCTAGAGTGGCTTCAGTGTGTGTGTGTGTGTGTGTGTGTGTGTGTGTGTGTGTGTGTGTGTGTGTGTGTGTAATAACGAATAAAACACCAAATAAAATCAACTAAAACTAAATTACATCACATGAACAACAACCTAACTAACTATATGCAACTCACAGTATTATTTACTTCTTACCTCACAACCTTCTATTTTTATCCTCCATCCTTATATAATAAATACATAAATAATAATAACAACTGAACCTCCACGTCTCATTAGTCTCCTAAATAAGGGTGTGTGTTGGGTGGGAAATCATGAGTGGAGGTTCATTTTCATTCCCATGCTGACAAAAAATATATCTTCGACTCTACCTCATGTGTGTGTGTGTGTGTGTGTGTGTGTGTGTGTGTGTGTGTGTAATGTAACTATGAGCGTAGCATCAGGTGTGTGGCCAGGTGGTGGAGGTGACCCGTAACCTGTCACCACCAAACACGAGGTGGAGGTGGAGGTGTAGGTGGAGGACATGCATAGTGGAGTAGGAGTAGGTGTAGGGTGGAGCGGCGTGCGTTCTATAAATAGCCTGCCATGTCTCGTGTGTGTACATGTGGATACCCTTAGGTGCAGCGAGGCTAAGGGAAGGGTTTAAGGTGGAGGTGTACAGGTGGAGCAGGGTGGAGGAGTGTCAGGTAAGCCCGGCGCACCAACAAAGCACGGCTGCTGCGCACGTGCCTTCTCCACCCTCTCGCCCTCCCTCATACGCCGCCATGGTGACTCACTTTAAACACACTTTTTCCTCCTGAAGCATCCACTGACGGAGCCACGAGAGCCACTCACCTGGTGCGCTGGTCTTGTCGGCAATCTTTGGAGCAGCTTCGGTCTTAACGCCCTTCTTCGTCGCCGTAGGAGCCTTGGCCTTAGTGGTCTTTCCCTTGTTTTCCTTCTCGGAGGTCTTATCCTTTAGCTTTTCAGTCTGCTTAATAAGATCCATCGGGTCAATGTCTTCATCGTAGAATAGTTCGTAACGGTTACGAACCCCTATGCCGTAAGAGTTCTCCATTGTTAGTAAAATCCTCTGATGTTGAGGATATTATACGATTTCTTGGCTGCTTTTCAGCCTTCCCTTCTCGCGATCATCCAAAATGGCGTGAGTTGACTGCTGCTCTGCTGCCGTACTCGGACACACTGGGCGCCTCAAGGATACAAATTTAAATGGTACTATTTCCATCTCAGATTTTATTGAGACACCAAAATTTGTCAAAAGTCTTATATTGTGAATAAAAATACTTTCAATGTATTATTTTGTCATAAATATATGCATATGTTGAAATAAATAACAAGGATGAGTAAAAACAGTGAGACTCGTCAGGCACTAATTTGGCGGGAACCACTTTGCCTTTTATGTAGCTTTATACAGGCTTCACTACGTATCGTCATGCCAAAGTTGAAATATTTTTCAATATAGATTAGCATATGTTACATAGCTGTATACTACTATACTTGCAAATATTGTGAATAAGCTCAAATATATCAATGTTTATCGCGCACCTTACCCAGCTCGGCGGACCAATCAGGTGCCGCGGACAAACCCGCGAAGTATTCGATTTGTTTTGGCGCTAAAAGTCCCCGAGAAGCGCGGTAAACGTAGGGGTGCATCAAGTGAAGTCATGTCGGAAAAGTGTGGTGAAAATCCGATGTTTTCTACGCCCAAACGGGGTCCCACGCGTGAAATGGGGGGCATGTCGTTCCATGGCAGCCCACCCATGAAGGACAATACGCTATATCCTTGGAACTGGAGTGAACACGTGTGTAAATTGGAGATGACCAGCCCCTGCTGTGGCCATGGAGGTGGGCCTTGCGAAAGCCCTGACCCACGGGGCTGTGAGTCTAGAAGAGGACGCCCCCGAGCCGATGTCATCAATACTCTTATCATCGAAGGTGCCAAGTCCCCAAGCAGCATCAAGTGTGCCATTTGCAACAGAGTGTTCCCCAGAGAGAAGTCCCTGCAAGCACACCTCCGCACACATACAGGTACACACTCCCCTTGGTATTTAATTCGCCATTTTTAAACACTTGTGTTTAATATAGACTATACTTATAAATTAAGGGTCTAGGTAAGCCCATACCAGCTCATGGTGGGTAGTGTGGCCCAAGCACCAATACAAAGGCTTGCAATGGAATGCCCCGTAACGCATATAAACGGCTTAAACGGTCATAACTATTATGATCCCAAGTGTTTGTGCAGCATCCCTAGGCCTCACGTACACAGTCCCACGGTGAAGGAGTGCTTTATATAGGCTTAGTGATGGTGTTTGTGCACTGAGGGAGACAGGAGGATGGTAGCATGGGAGGCCGTGGCGGGGGAGGATTGCGCAATGAGCACGCCGAGGATGCTTGGTGCTTCTTGGCGGGAAAATACTATGTAATGACAAATCACTGAAATTTTTCTTCTTCGTATAGATAAAAAAAATCGCATTTTTCAAGGTACAAAAAAATTATTGTTTTTTACATGTCATCAGCATTTCCTCGTATCAATGCATTCTGTAGTTTAGTATAGTGTATTTATCTTTATCTGTGTTTTCATATATGTTTTATGTAATTTGAAATTTGTCATTAAGCCATTTAAATGCGCTCTGGGAAGGTAGCATTTAAAAGTCTTCCCG
>JAXIVD010000581.1:0-42500 GCA_036785275.1 Cancer borealis | reverse complement strand
CTTTTCGTTGCTGTGCATCTTTTACTGCTAGTCGTGTTTGCAATCAGTAACAAAAAAAATTTAATGGCTTTTTTATGCTTTATAATAGATATATATTTTGCTTGACATCTTTCAGTGATTGAGTTGGGCTGATGACACATGTAAAGAGAGCCGAATCTCCTGAGAGGGTGACCTGGAGTGGTGGAGATTTTGTCGGTAAATTAACCTTGTACCTGGACCATACCTTTACTCAGATTTAGGAGACATATTATATTTGATTTTCATCTGTTTAAAGGTAACCTATAGTTACTACTAAAGGACTGTTATATCATATGGTGTATATAATGAAAATATTCTTTAGCTTTATATTGATTTATTAGGATTAGATACCCAGTCAATGTAAATTAAAACATCTATTAGCCATAAAGTTTCACTACCCTTTACCATCCCATGCTAAACACTTCAACACAGTCTAAGATTGGACAAATAAGAACCAGTGAAGAAACACTATGTTGTCATAATAAGAATTGCCAATACCAGTATTTCACCAGTAAGTATTCCCCATTGCAAACTGCAATGGGGAAAATATTCCTGGTAAACAAGTATGAAATTACAAGTAATATGAAACTTGCAAACTAGACAACCAATTAATTTCAAAGTGAGTAATGAGTTTTGTTCCTAAGAAGATGGTGAGTCATTAAGTATCCATTAATGAGAACACTGGAGTGGTGATGGCCTGGCAAACGTACACAATGTAAGTATGTATTCATCCTGCAACAAGTTCAAGGTTACGAAATACTAATATCTATGAACTACATGATCTTCCTCACCCATTGGTTACACATGACGCCCCTTGTAGTAGCAGTCCAGTCAGCACCCTGCACGCACCATGTCCTGTCCTGCCCTGCCCACACCCTTACTGTAGTAACTGACAAATGAACCTTCGCCGCAGGTGGCAAGGCAGACTGGCTCCGTGGTAGCGTCTGTAGCCATCCAGAATCATGCACACACCCTCAGGCATCACATTGCCGGTGTACTCGCGGGGTTCACTAGGTGCCCACAGAAAGCTGGGCACCTCCAAGTCCCTCTGCGCCCACTTCCATTTCATTTGTTCTGATCTGCGGCCACCAACCCACACCGGCCATCTGCTGCCTGAGGGAAAAATAGCATGGAGGATATTAACAATAATAATAATGATAATCATTAATAATAACTACCTCCAGAGATGTGTGTTAATATCTTGTTATAGATACTAAAAAACTTGCAATGTATAGGTGAAAAACATCCAACTTAATTCAAACTAACTTCATTGTGCCGTTCTTCCGTGGTCCCCAGTTTGGGAACCCTTGCTCCGTATTGTAATGTTCACGATTTTCATTTTTTTTCTACATGCATAACTTTATATAACAAATACTATTGATGAAAATGTATCAATCTACTACGCTGGATTCTGCTTCATTCAATGGCAGCTAAACAAGTGTAAATGTAGCAAATATGCAGTAAAAGTAGATATGTATATCAATACTATACTTTGTTGACACCTGCAGGCTAGAACCTCCAGCTTATGTGATATATGACTACAGGAGGGATGTGGAAGGGGTCGATAGTGAGGTACCATTATGTGAATATCTAAATATATTTTCAACGCAAGTTAAACCTACGTGTGCCGTATTCCCCGTAAAGGTCGTTCAGGAACCTGCGCGCTTTAATGATCGTCATGTCCACCGCTAGTTCTGCCCCGCGTTCCCTGCAAAACACAAGATGATTAGACTCGCCAACACTGCTGCTGCATCCATCGTCTTATTGCCTCACCATATACGTGTCCTCCACATGTTATCTTCAGCCACTCTTCTCTCCAAAAAAACATGGAAGGAAAGGAAATCTCATATATCCTTGGAAGAAAATATAATATATTCCTAAAAACAGACAAAACGAATAGAAAACACAGATATGACAAACAGAAAAAGCCAAGCAAACGATGTTAAAAATAAGGAAATCTAAACTGACCTGCAGAATTTTTGAGCGTCATTCCAGGAAAGTTTGAGTTGCATCTCCTCAAGGATACACATTCGGTAAGCGATCTGCTGGAAGGGAGGAAGACAGGACTGCTCACCGGAACCTAACGGAGGTGAGAGCAAATGAGGTTTATTTACTGGCCTCTAATGTTGTGTTAGTCTGGGGTGGGAGGGAAGGTATCCAGCTAAATGTTTGGGGACGGAGTTGGAATGAAATGTTCAGCTCTCGTACACATTAAGATACAATGTCTATGTATCTGGACTGTAATGAGACAATCCAGAGACAGTTGATGGTGTGTGGCATGATTTTGCATCTTTGTTTATACGAAGTCTCTGGAGTATGAAGCTGAAAAGAAGGCACTGACACTATTTCCGACATTGTGTGAGAGTCGGCAGAAAGGCTGTCGGACCATGCACAACTTATGATATTTAGGTGGCTGAAAGCTAAGGCAGTAACTGTATATTAAAAAAAAAACACTTTAGACATTTGGGATATAAATGGGGAGCCCAAGTGCCTGTAGCCAGCCCTCTTCCTTCCTTCCCCTACCCAGATGCCTGCAATAAACTAACGCTTACACAACATCATCTAAAACATTTGACATCTTACCACAACCAATCCCACGCCTCCACACTCACTACTACTACTACTACTACTTATTCTACTACTACTACTACTACTACTACTACTACTACTTCTACTACTTCTACTACTACATGATGATCTCTAATAAGTGGCTGCATGTCATGTTTCCCTTCGTTTCATAAATATTGTGACATTATTTATTTATCAATACTTGCTTGTGTCTTTACGTCTAGGAGTGATGGTAGTAGTGGTGGTGGTGGTGGTGGTGGAAGTGGTGCTACTAGTCTTAATGTCGGCGGTGGAGGGTGGGACTGAAGGGTAGACAAAATGAGCAGTGTCACTTTCATCACCACCTAAAATCTCAGCCCCCATAAGTGCCTTAAGCTGTGCCGCCACCCGCAGGAGTCCTCTTTGATTCTCGTACCAGCCAAGTGGCCGCCAAGCTGAGGATTCAGCAGCAGCAGGGAGAGTCGTGCTGATGTGTGCGGGAGTAGCATGGTGTTCCTGAGAGTTGATGGAGGTGGGGGAGTTTAGTGGTGATGACGATGAGTTGGATATTGTATTCGTATCACTAGTCGATGTGTTGGCAATGACTAGTGTTTTCGATGAATTGATGGCGACAGTATAATTAGTGTGTGCTTCAGCCAAGGCCCTGAGTGTCTCCGCTAGAACTTGAAGGTTGTCCATCTCTTCCTCCTTCCTTCCCTCCTCGCTAATGCTTTCGTCTTGGACTGCCTGGCGTACAAAATAGTGGTCGAAGAGTCTCAGCAGATCGGTGACAGTTGCTGTGAGTGCCGCGTGGAGTCCGCTGGAAGACGCCTCTTCTGCTCTCCTGTTGCCTTGCATTTCATCTTCACCATCATCAGGATATTTATGTTTGATTGCAGCACTGAACCGCTGTATGGTTCCAGCGAGGGCAAACAGCTTCTGTATTTCGTCCTTGAAGTTGACAGTTTCATGTAGTCTCGCCTCTGGTGCAGCGGATGAGACATGTGTTCCAGCTTCCCAGTTACGCTCAATGTCCTGAAGAGCCTCAAAGAGACGTCCTAAGCCAGCTATGTACCGTTCAAAGACACTCAGAGTCTCGTGGTGAGTTGAAGGCAGAGCGGTGACTGCCGAATGAGTGTGGGCGAAAGCAGCGTTGTCTTCATCAGAGGGAGATGATATAAACAAAACCTGCTTTGTCGCACCCCATTCCTCGGTGGCAGGAGATGACAAACCTTCATTGTATCTAGCGATGATGGCTGCACGCATATCACCCACACACGCGAGGCAAACAAGCCATGTCCTGAAGGTGCTCCAGTTAGTCATGATGGAGGCTTGTCGTCACTCGAGAAGTTACTGATGCTGTTTGCGTCGTATCACACTCAAGATTGTGATTATCGGCATCAGCGGCGCTTCGCTAACTGCTTATCTCCATGTTCTTCGTCGTATTGGTGTCGGGCTGATAATCAATTGTCTTGTCATTATCTTGAAACAGTTTCCTTAATGGTATCTTGTGATGTCATAAAACATGAATTATCTATAATAATTACATGTAAATTACCAATTCGTACCACACACACACACACACACACACACACACACACACACACACACACACACACACATCTGTCATCCGCCCACCATGCACACTGATCATCACACTGTCCTGTTCTGAATCATGCACACGGATCAGTAGTTTAAGAGTTCTCCACGTGCCATTTTCATCTAACTACATGCTAACGTCTTTGTTATATATATATATATATATATATATATATATATATATATATATATATATATATATGTATATATATATATATATATATATATATATATATATATATATATATATATATATATGTATATATATATATATATATATATATATATATATATATATATATATATATATGTGTATATATATATATATATATATATATATATATATATATATATATATATATATATATATTTATATATATATATATATATATATATATATATATATATATTTATATATATTTATATATATATATATATATATATATATATATATATATATATATATATATATATATATATATATATATATATATATATATATATATATATATATATATATATATATATATATTCATAAGATGTCACCACTAGACATCCTTAAGAGAAGTTTAGAATAGGTTTTTATGTTCACTATCACCGCCACTACCACCACAATCGTCACCACCACCACCACCACCACCACCACCACCTGGACCAACTTTCATCTTCATTGTTATCATTACTACTACAACAACTTTATCATTCACATAAATCAGCATCGACACTTTCAGCATTGTCATGTTGGGTTCAAGAGGTGGACTGGCATGTATACGTAATGTACAGGTTTTTTTTTTATAATTTTTATCTTTACTAGCTATTATCATTAATTATCATTATTATAATTAATCAGAGATGGGCACCTATGATAAACAAAATTACTTCGATAACGATAATCCGATAACCTCAATATCTAAGTTCGATATTAATAATATAAATATTTTAATACCAAGTTATCGGAGTCAGCAATAGTCTGCTAATTATAAGCATCCAAATTACAAAGAACTACATAAACACGAGGTGTCGCATGCCTCACACTAGCACCTTGATGATTTCAAAGAAGACTTGGGAGACGTGAGTAAGGAGTGCAGCGAAAGGTTCCACTAAAACATTAAAACAGTTGGGAGACGCTACCGGGGCCGTTTGAGACAGGAATGATGGGAGACTGTGTGTGGTCTATGGTTAGACGGGAACAAACATTCACAAGAGAATAGCGCAGTCCTCAAAATACTACTATTTTTTTATTTTTTTATTTGTGTTATATTGAGTTTTTGTTGGTTAAATGTAAATTTTTAAAAGAATGTGAATAATCTTATTATGAAAATATTAATGTCTATTTCAATATAGGATTATTAATCAGGCTATTACGTAATATATAAATACAAATCCAGGATTTCTTCTGGAAATATTGATGGACGACGAAAACTAAGATATTTTACAACTTACAGTGAAAACAAGACATATGGAAAGAAATAATGAGTCAGATAGGTCAAACATGTTACCTAATGTTATGCATACATGAAAACATGAAAACTATACTAGCATATAAAATCATAAAATCAATATCATTATTAATATTAAGCTTGTGTTGTAAAAAGGCCGTTGTGAGATTAAAACAATGAACCAGAATAGAAAGTGTGTCACATTACCTGGGATGGAAGTGGAGGAGACGGGCGGTGTGGGCGGAACTGCAGTTGTGGACATCAACGCCTCACTCAGCAGCTTCATCGTGTACACCAGGTCAGCCAGGCCCTTAGTCACACTCTGCTGCTTGTCACTGTTACCGTCACCGTCACCCTCATGTTGTGAGTTGGATGAGTTTAGGGCGTGAGAGAAGAGTGACATCCTGTGTACCAGATCAGCCAGACCGTTGGTCACATTCTGTTCACCGTCACCGTCACCGTCGTCCTCAGGTTGAGAATTAGATGAGTTCAGGGCGTGAGAGAAGAGTGTCATCCTGTGTACCAGGTCAGCCAGGCCCTTGGTCACACCCTGCTGCTTGTCACCGCCGCTGGCACCGGTGTCCTCGCCTTGGGTGGGGGACAGGTTCAGAGAGTGAGATAGGAGTGTCATTGTGTGCACTAGGTCAGCCAGGCCAGGGCCAGCCAGGTGGGCAGATAGTAATGCGTCGTTCATACTCCGTTCCTGTTCTTCACCTGCGTCAGCTGTCATTGGCTCTTCCACTGACACCATTACTCCTTCCTCTGGGCCTGTTCCATCAATCGTTCGTCCGTGGTCAGATGCAACACGCACGGATAAACACAGGATAACTATAAACACCGTGCCAGCCATAGCGGTGGGAATAGTGGACTGAAGGACAGGGGACCATTCGGCTCCAACACGGCAATGCCTCCGCCTCCTCCTCCCCTCAACTCACACTCTCACAGTACTCTGTTGTCATGCCGGGAACCTTGTCCTCCTTCCCTCCTCTTCCTCCTCCTCCTCTTCCTCTCGGTTTTTCCCGCAATCATCGCAGGACGTCGTCTTGTCCCACGCTTGGTCCATAATTCAACTTCCGGTCAGGAATTCTGTTATACTGATGGAATTATCATCCAATGACATTCGGTGTTTGGAACTAACTATGAAAAAATGCATTAAACATATAAATGCAATATAATAAAAAAAAAAAAAAAAAAAAAAAATTCTCTCTCTCTCTCTCTCTCTCTCTCTCTCTCTCTCTCTCTCTCTCTCTCTCTCTCTCTCTCTCTCTCTCTCTCTCTCTCTCTCTCTCTCTCTCTCTCTCTCTCTCTCTCTCTCTCTCTCTCTCTCTCTCTCCCCCCCACCCCACACACACACACACACACCGTTTAGAAGTTTTCAATCAAGATGTTTGTAAAATTGAAAATCGTATTTCGTGTTCACTCACTGCCTTTTCCAGTCGTTCATGCAATTCTATCTGGGCTATTTTCTTCGTCTCTGTGTGTGTGTGTGTGTGTGTGTGTGTGTGTGTGTGTGTGTGTGTGTGTGTGTGTGTGTGTGTGTGTGTGTGTGTGTGTGTGTGTGTGTGTGTGTGTGTGTGTGTGTGAAGAACGAACTGGCTGACGAACGGACGGGCAGACGAACCACTGGACTAATGAACGGGCAGGCGGGCAAGCAGACGGACGGGAGGGCGGACAGACGGACGGACGGACGGACAGAGAGAGAGAGAGAGAGAGAGAGAGAGAGAGAGAGAGAGAGAGAGAGAGAGAGAGAGAGAGAGAGAGAGAATGGATGGTGTAGGTCTAGGCATGGTTTTCGCTACTAATCGCTTCTCGAAACATCCGTGAAGGTCAGTGTGAAGAAGTGAAACATTTGAAACATCTAATAATAACCGAAGAAATACAGTAAAGTAGATTTTCAAGCCGTGAAGGAAATCTCCTCGCAGGTGTTGTGTGCACTCGCCGAACAATGCTACAGTTTCCTACTACGCGTAAGTAGAAGTGAAGTTAATGTGTGCAGTCATTCTGGTGTAAAACTGTACTATAAGGTTGGACTTCAATCACATTGATGGCAGAGGTTAAGGCCGATACCACGCCGCGCTGACTTAATTAAACTGCTTTGGTGAACATTTTTAATTTAATTTCTTACGGTGGACCTACCTGATTTGGTTATACATACCTACCTGTCCAGTTTAGATCCAATGATCATCTCACCTCGACAAGGTAGAGTTCCTTCGAAAACGTGTCAGACAATACACAGTCGTAACCCGAGATTGTTATAGAAGGGCGAGGGAGGGAGGAAGGGAGGGAGGGACGGAGGTGGAGCGAAGGGAGGGAAAGGGTGTGTCGTGTGGAAGCAACATTATTTCTCTTCCATCGCTTAACTCGGAGATTGAAACTTAAATTTTACAAGGGAACTATTTTGAAAGACACCCGTCCCCCTGCCCCCGCCCACACACACAGGACTTTTAATAATGACTTACTGACTGACCGGTCTTTCTCGTGGATGTGGAGGGCCTCTGATGACTCCAGCGAAGTCTTTCTCATTCCCTGGACGTCACTGGAGGAAGACAGTGTTATGGCGGTGTTCTTCCTGCTTCTCCTGGCGGTGCTGGTGACTGAGAGAGGTGCTGTCCTCGGCCAGACTCCTGCAGCAGGTAACGTTTTATATAAACTGGTGAGTGAATGAATGGAATGGAATTGAGTAGTAAAATGAAATGTGTAAATAAGAGAAGGATAAGTTACCAATCACAAGTGTTTCATGTTATTAATTCATCCACACAAGACGGTGGTTGTAAGGCAGTTATAATTTTCCATTTCTTTTCTTTCATTCCAATCTAAATTAGGTGCAGGAAAACACTTTTGTTTCAACAAATTTGCGAGAAAAAAATCCCTCCTCCGTCCACCCACAGGAGATGACTCTGAGAGAGGAGCGAGTGTAGACAAGGTGACCACCGCTCACCCTCAAGGAAGCCAAGTAAAGGTATTAGTTCTACAAAAATCAGGGAAGCCTTCTGCAGAGAGCTACGCCCGCCTTTTGACGCCTTTCCCGGTTCTGCGATCCTTCACCGTCTGCTACAGGATACGCCTCACTAGGTTTCGAGAGGAGTCCACCTTGATGTCTTATGCAGTGTCCAACGACAAGGACAACGAGCTTCGTATGGGTGGGTGAAGGCGGCGTGCGGCACCACCACTGTCTCATGGATCTAGGCACCTTATTAACTAACATGTTCTATCATTTCCATTCACAGGTTGTGTGTTTTCTTTAATTTGTAAGCTTTCTATAGTTTCTAATATCCTAATGTACAATTTACTTATCAGCAGTTCGTTATTGTCATTATTATTTTGTAATTATGATAATGATGATAATAATAATAATAATCGTTATTATTATTATCATCCTTACTATTACTATAATAATTCTTATCATCATCATTATTATTGATATCACTACTACTACTACTACTACTACTACTACTACTACTACTACTACTACTACTACTACTACTACTACTACCTACTACTATTTTCTATAAAAAAAAAAGTAATAACATTGAATGGTTCTGATCATGCTCTCAAAAAATCGTTCTAGGAACGTATTTCATTTATAAATTGAAACATGATCTTGCTCAAAATAGTGTCACGCATCGTGATCGTGAAGGCTTCGATAGTGTGAATGGACGGACGTTTGTTCTCCTCCAGACCACCGCAGGACAAGCTACAAAGTGTCGCTGCACAGCAAGTGGGCCCAGACCAAGCTGGAGACGCCACTGCTGGTATGGACTCACTTCTGTTTCCAATACCTCGAACTGGGTGGAAAATGGGAAATTTTTATGAACGGGGAACCGCGGGCGAACGGTTCCTTCGCGCCCTTCGATGGACCACTGGTTGGAAACGGAGCATATATCATTGGTGAGGATCCAAATTACCTTCAGCGTGTATGTCATAATGTTCGTAAATTTTGTTATACATTGGTGTTTTTCATAAAGACTTAGTTGTATATTTGTCATGCTCCTCAATATTTCCAACACGCCTCCTCACCTCCCAGGCCAGGAACAGGACTCGTTCGGTGGCAACTTTCAGCCAGACCAAAGCTACAGTGGGGAGATAACACACCTTAGCTTCTGGGATTCCTACTTGTCTTATGACGCCATCAGTAAGGTGGGTCTATTCTTGCACATTTTGATTTTTGTTAGCATGCAATTAAAAAGAAAACAAATTTGAATAAACCTTACAACATTTCCATTCGGCATGCAAATAAATATATAAAGCCATTTTTGCATTGAAGAAGAAAAATTGACCACCACAATCCACAGTCTTACGTAATTAAAATAGATAAAGAAATAATGAATATAAGATTAGAAATCTTATATTCATTATTTCTTTATCTATTTTAGTTTTTTAGAATTCCTTTCTCTGCGATCTATATTTTCATCTGCAGTTCTATTTCTGTTAACTGAACTACGTATTGATGATAATGGTCACTATCCTTCTAATGATGACAGTGGTGGTACAACAGAGGTTTCTCATACACACACACACACACACACACACACACACACACACACATACACACACACACACACATATATATATATATATATATATATATATATATATATATATATATATATATATATATATATATATATATATATATATATATATATATATGGGAAGGGTGGTAGGTAAGTTCAGGATGAGTTAGGAATACTATAACCTTTGACGTTTCGACACTTGGTCTTCTTCAGAAATTGTGACAGACAAACATATGTTGTTGTTATGGTTGTCACCTTGGGAGGGGGTGACGTGGGCCCTATCGCCATCAAAGGCGGTCCACAGGACACAAACAGAATTAGGCAGTATATATACCCCCGTGGCAGATCACCTCCCAGGAAATATGTTGACAGAGCTTGAGAGCTTGTAGGTTGACCAATCGTGGGGATGTTCAGCGTGGCCGTGGCCAGTGATAGGTTTATAAACCCCTCGCGATGGTTCCTCACCGTCTCCAGTCTCCACCCTCGCTGTGATGTGTTCTGCTTCCATCCTCTTCCTTATCCTCTTCTCCAGACCGGAATGAAGAATTTTCACATCTTTCCACCTAGGTAGGTGATTATGTCTCTGCGTGGACAACATGAGACATAATCACCTACTTAGGTGGAAAAATGTAAAAATTCACCATTCCGGCCTGGAGAAGAGGGTGAGAAAGAGAATGAAAGCAGAACACATCATAACGGGGGTGGAGACGGTGATGAACCATCGCGAGGGGCATATAAGCCTATCACAGGCCACGGCCACGCTGATCATCTCCATGATTGGTCAACCTACAAAATTAACAAAATTGTTATGAATATTGGCTTTGTACTGTACATCTCCTGTGATCTTTGGCTATACCTTGCTAATATATGGCGGTGTGTAGTACAGATTGCAGAGTGCCTGGAATCGGAGGAACGGCCGGTGCTAGGATGGTCGTTTCAGCAGTGGGACTTGCACGGAGAGGTCTTCATGGAGTCAAAACCGCTGGAGGAAATGTGTTATAGGAGTATTTACACCCGGACCTTCAAGGTGTTTCCGAGGCGATACACACTGCAACGTGCCTTGCACTTCTGTCGGGTTGTGGGCGGGATGCTTGCTGTGCCAAAGACACCAGAGGAAAACGCTCTAGTCTACGAGGCTTCCCGAGATAATGCAAATTATTGCTCCGGTAAAGTAGGGACTTCCTATCTTTGGCTTGGAGCCAACGACCAGTCTCAGGAGAGAACTTGGGTGTATTGGGAATCTGAAACACCTATACCCTGGGAGAATACATGGCGCGGCATCGGCCCAAATGGAGGATCAGTAGAAAATTGTTTGGTGATGCTGCATGGGGCCTACCCCGGCTACTGGTCGGATATCGCATGTCTTGACTCCTACTCTTTCTGTGTCCCATGCGAGTTTGAGGAGATGCATGTTTTGTATTTGAAAGGCCCAGCATTGTGCGAGAGCTCCCCTTTCAATCACAAGTACTTGATAGGGGAGCTGCATGATGGCCAACCCTCCCTCAAAGGTTTTTTCCACACAGACATTTATTGGAATTCTACGAAAGGTGTCTGGATCATGCAGTCTCTTAAGGTAAGTAGTGAGTCCTTGACTGGTCGCCAGGACGGGGTTCTAAAAATGCACTCAGACAATATTTTCTCACCTTATGTGATCTGATGACAATAATAAAGCTGCATTTTTTTCAGTCAAATTTTCTGGTACACTTCTTATCATTCTATCCCTTTCAGTTGTTATTTACATTATATTCCCTGAAACTAGGTGGAGACCTACTGGGCAGTGTGGGAGCCGAAGAGAGGCGAACACTATCCTTTCGGCACCAACCAATGGCAAGTGATGACAGGTTTGTGCGGATTGGTACCAGGAACGACCGTCAACATGACCTTGTCAGTTTGTGGGCAGGGTATGTTCACCTGCGAGGATGGCACCTGCATTAGCCTTCAGCAGCGTTGTGATCTGCGCGTAGATTGCCCCGATCAGAGTGACGAGAACCAATGCAGTTTGATTGACGTGCCGCAAGATTATCAGATCAACATCCCGCCGTCACCGGATGTGTTGAATCGGTCACTGGCTATCTACTTCACTATCGACGTTACCTCCTTCCCTTCAGTGGTTACGCAGGACCTCACGTTTGTCACCTCCTTCCAGCTGGTGCTGCGGTGGCGGGACCCGAGGCTCAGCTACCTTAACCTTAAGACAGACCGTTCTCTCAACTTGCTCTCGGAAAACAACAAACGACGCATCTGGACGCCGCGTGTGTTCTTTAGTAACGCACACGGCAATGTGTTCACCAATCTGGAACAAGGCTCTCGCGTGGAATGTGTGCAGGAGGGAGACTCCGTAGTCGGTGGCCCGCACCGCACCAAGGAGGGTGAGTACACACACACACACACCTTATTTGTTTTTTATATGGTTCATACACTAGAGTCTACATTAGGGGCGCATCAGAAATGTCCCCAAGTGACCATTTTCTTGGTGACGCCTTGGATGTATCTCCAATTTCCTCTATATCAACTTTCTCCAATATTCCCGGTCTCAGATTTGATTTCCAACATTTGAAACATCATCTTACCTGTGGTTTGGCTGCTAAACCACCGTCAATTGAACTGAAGTACGATTTTATGGCATGTGCCATTAGATACATATTGCAAACACATTTCCGACAAATTCATCGGAACGTAAACCAAATTTATGTCGGTGCGCACTTGTAGTTAACTGGCATTGTGTGTAACACATGCTCACTTATTTTCTTATATGCTTGAGTTCTTAAAATATAACAATTAAAAACCTTCAGGTGATGAGTATTGTTATCTATATAGAGGAATCCAGGTGTCAGAATTTTTAATTCCAGTTTGAGCATTAAAGTCAGACTTGTTTTGATTGGGCATTCGCACCTTAAAACAACAGTTTGTTACTCTTGCTACGTTAATTATGAAAAGTTGCATGCCATGTTTCCACTGGCTTGTCAACTGCACACACACATACCCAGATGACAGGTGTTAAGCTTCCTAGAATTCCAAGAAAGTTTTGTAACTTGCAAACTGTTCAGCATCTATTTTTCCACAGTTTGAGATACATTAAAATACTGTGCATGAACAATATAAAAAAAAAATTTCTATGAATAATAAAGATAGGATTTTAAAAATAATTTGATAGGTCTACCATACAACTGATTCTCTCTATATAAAACACTCCTCGACTTACAGTACCTCTCCATAATAAGTGAATTCAGTGATCCCACTACAATAATGTGAAAGCTAAGACTCCTAGCAATGGATTCAAGTTAGCTAATTGCAAATTCAAAGAAGCGATAGGGGAACCGACACAAAAGTAGGGCAGAATATCAGTGGAGCAGGCTTTAAAATTCAGGCGTAAGGGCAAATACAAAACGAGAATTTTAATAGAAAGTTAGATGAATTTATGAATAATGAGGCTGAGATAGCATGTATTAGGCAAACAAGAGCTTTCTTGTGTAGACTAACTGGTCTTTTGCAGATTCCTTACATTCTCATTATGACTTTCTCTCTACCGGTGATGGCAGTCAACATATTCTCAGGATCTGAGAACAGTCTGGAAATGAGGCAGCTGTATAGTGTTAAGTACAGCTGCGATTTCGAGCTCTTGATGTTCCCTTTTGATGCACAAGTACGTATGCATATATATATATATATATATATATATATATATATATATATATATATATATATATATATATATGTATGTATGTATGTATGTGTGTATATATATATATATATATATATATATATATATATATATATATATATATATATATATATATATATATATACATATATATATATATATATATATATATATATATATATATATATATATATATATATATATATATATATATATATATATATATATACATATATATATATATATATATATATATATATATATATATATATAATATATATATATATATATATATATATATATATATATATATATATATATATATATATATATATATATATATATATATATATATATACATATATATATATATATATATATATATATATATATATATATATATATATATATATATATATACATATATACATACATACATACATACATATATATATATATATATATATATATATATATATATATATATATATATATATACATTTATTGGTTGAATTTTTCTATATTTCTCACCTTTTACAAAAATAGAATTTCTATATATATCAATTAATTTCACAAGCAACTCAATCTGATTACTACCATGAAAATTGGCGATTTAAAAAAAATTATTGCGATAGAAATGTTTGTAAAGAAACTGATGTTTTCAAGTTGCCTTTCCCTGTGCAGGTGTGTGAGATGACCTTCATGTTGGTCTCTGCTTCAGCTTCCTACATGACACTTGTACCCACACTGGCCAACTACACGGGCAAGACCAGCCTCATTGAGTATGCCATTGGTGGGTGTTATGGAGGCATTCTGTGACATCTATATGCTATTATGTGCAGGACATGAAGTGGATTCACTATTCATGGCTTAATGAAGCTAACTTATTTTTTGTTAGGAATAGATGGTGAATGAATCTTGTGAAAACAAAAAATCTAACATGAGACGGCTTAGAAATATGGATAACCTTTTTTTCCTTGTAAATTCACATACACTTTATGAGATAACAATGCAAAATTAAAAAGAGAGAGAGAGAGAGAGAGAGAGAGAGAGAGAGAGAGAGAGAGAGAGAGAGAGAGAGAGAGAGAGAGAGAGAGAGAGAGAGAGTGAGAGAGAGAGAGAGAGAGAGAGAGAGAATTGAATGGATAAAGAGTGGTACATTGAAGTATAATTGTTGAGAGTGAAGTTGAAAGCCAAATGCAGGAGGGAGGCCACCAGTGAATTGGATGAACAGAGTGAATGAGTATTGAAGGGAGAGATGACAGACGTAGCCTTGACCACGCACTGCAGGAATACCAAACTAGGGAAAGATGGAGATTTCTGCCACGGTCACCCACATAGGAGGACCAAATCATCAGAGGTATAGATAGATAGATAGCCTTAAAAAAAAAGTAAAATTGAAGTTATATGAATTACAGTAGATAGGTATTATACAGTATAAAGTTAACAGAAGGCAAATTTAAAACCAACTGTCCTGCTCAATCCCATGTTGCCAGGAAACCTCACCATGCATACACTACCAAACGAAGAGTTTTCCTCCATTGCTGTAGAGGTGCGATTTACGCGACGCTACGGATTCTACTTGCTGACACTATATATCCCCACCACACTTCTCATGCTCATTGCCTACGCCACACTCTTTTTCAACCCTGATGACTTCAACTCCCGCATTGTGGTGGCACTGACCTCCCTGCTGGTTCTGTCCTCACTCTTCACACAGGTGTGTATATATCTCTTTGTACCAGGCAACATTTAACTTTACCTCATAATGTCCTGTCTCTATATTTTATCTAATGTGGTCTCAAACTTAGTGCAAACCAGAAACTTTTGTTCACATACAATGCTTGTAAATTATTGGCAAACTTTGCTATTGAAATTTTGGCAAACAATTTGCAAAACTATTTTCATACTGTCAACAAAGTTTCATATCTAGACCTTGGTGACCTTGCATGTATGTACTGTAGTAAATACGGCAAGGATTCCTGTCAAAACTATGCTATGCGAAGTAAGTTTTACATTCTCTCCTGAACAGTATGTCAAGAGATTTGATCTTCTTGTCTACATTATTCATGTGAATCGACAATTTTTCACCAATATCCTTTATATCACATTTTCTTCAGTTTATTTTAAATCTTGAGAAGTAGTGTCCCATAAAGCTGGCATACGGTCAAGTAACTACTGTATGTGCTGTTCAGTGTTCTCAGAAGGCGACATGGTGATTACCACTTAATGCCTTGCACTGTACTGCTGAATGGAATCATCACTACTACCCACTTGTTCAAAATAATTTCAACAAATGTGTACACACTTTGTTGCTTCCCATTATGGATGGAAAACAAAAGACATCTTAATATTGATAGCAATATTCTATAGATTGTTTGCAAGCATTGTTTCTATTCTATAGTTTTTGACACCTCATTTCCTCTGGGGACGTCCCCCAAGGGAATGACCACGACAGAAGAGCCTCCACCTCCCCCTATTCACACACGTCCTCCTTGCTAGTTCATTTTGAAAATTATATTTAATATTTCACTCGTTTCTTTCAGTTCCTCATACAGTTCCTTATTTTCCTTCAATCTAGTTATATTTTCTATGTTTTACTTTCCTATGAATAAATTCATAAAACTGCTTCGGTTCTTCCTAACACTTGTCAATTACATTCTGTTTACATGTGTATTTACCTAGTTTACCGTGTGTGTGTGTGTGTGTGTGTGTGTGTGTGTGTGATACATTTCTTTGATCCCTTTAATTGTCAAAGTATTTTTTTTTTTCTCTCTCTCTCTCTCTCTCTCTCTCTCTCTCTCTCTCTCTCTCAGACTTCCAATTCTCTGCCCAAAACCTCCTATTTCAAGCTGATAGACGTGTGGCTCTTCTTCTCCATCGTCATGATGTTCAATGTGGTCATCCTCCAGACTCTTGTGGACTTCTCACAACAGGCTTTGTTTGGCAAGGACAGCAGACTGCGCACAACTTTTGTGGGTGGACGCCTACCTGCATTCACAGATTTCTCCATTCATTATCATTTTTTTAAAACCATTATTATGATCGTTATCATTATTACCATAAATATTATGATAATTATTATTATTACTTAGCCCTGTGGTGGGCACTACAAGAATGTTATCACTGTAATACCTGCAGTTCATAAAAGGCAACAAAAGGAACAGTGCAAGGGTCTGGGAAGCCCCTCCTGTGTATACTCCTACGAAAAGACAAGGCACAGATGGGGAGGGAAAAATAATGTTTTCATGAACCCTGACATACTTTGTCTTGTCTAACACGTTTTAGGAGTATAACAGCCTAGTATATATATAGATATATTATTATTACTATTTTTATTGTTATTTATTTTTTTTTTTTTCATTATCATTATCCAACAGCAGGAAGGTGTAAGGTAGTTCTAGGAGAAAAAATGAATGAAGTCAAAGAGTTTATGTATTAGGGAACAGTGCCATGCAAATATGGAGAAATGGAAGGAAAAATAAGAGCGAGAGAGAGGATTGTGAATGGCAGGTGTGTCAGGATCACTTGCAAGGATTATGAGAGGATTGCCAACACTAATGTATGGATCAGAGACTTAGACATGGAATAGGCCACAATAGTCAAAAGTGCGTGTTGTGGAAATTAATTATCTGAGAGGAGCATGTTGCGTGACAAGATGGGAGGGTGTATGAAATATGTGGCATGGGACTTTGTACAAATGGAGTAAATATAATGTAATGGAATGGGTGAAAAGAAATACTTTGAGATGATTGGGTCATATGGAGAGAAAGAAGAGTGAAGAGTTTGTGAAGAAAGTATGTGAGTGAAACAGAGGGTCCTAGGAGGAGAGGAAGGCCAGTTGTTAGATGGAAGGATAAGGTACAATGTATTGCCAGAGGATTTCTTATAGTATGATTCCAACAATTGTTGGAATCATACTATAAGAAATCCTCTAGAAGGGGCAGTTAATTGCCCCTTCAACTTACTAGACGTAAAGACACAAAAATCTATTTTATCATGTAAGACTTGTCATCATGTCTATCTATTTCCTAGTTACTATTTTACATATTTATGGTGAATTTCAGAAAAGATTCTACAATCTCCTAAATATACTGGGAAATAAAGATGTGAAAGGAGAAAGTACTCCTGTCCAGGACCTCAGGGCCTCAGGAAAGCTAACCATTCACATGAAACCTGCAGAAGACGATGAGTTCCAGCCTTCCACTAGACAAGGGGAATCCTGGGCAGTTAATGGCAATAACAGGCAAGTGGACGAAAAATTTAAAATGGGATTGAAATGGATCAATTTCTTTTTATGTCCATTACCTGCTTCTTTTCCCAATATAGTCTCTCATGTAAAAGTACAGGGTACAAAGGGGAAGAAGAGAATCCTAAATGCCTCGTCTTGGATAACTCCTTTTAAAGGTGATATTAGCTGGGTTTATATAGATAGATTATGAATCATATTTTAAAATATTCAGTAATCAATCCTACAATATCAGAATTTAAAATTCGACGAAATACTATGGAATAGCTATATGTACAGTATTAGATAATTATAAAATACGTATATATAAATATTTCTCTTGCTTGAAATTTTTCTAATATTTCACATTTCAGGTTTATATTTTGCAATTGCCAAAATGTATGAGGAATTTTAAACTATGGGAGTCCAGTTATATGTGAATTACAGATAGATAGGTAAAAGTGCTGCCTCTATGTGAGTGCTTCTGATATCCTATAAGTATTTGAATATCAAGAATCATTACAGTTCACCTAACCCTGTGAATTTGTTAGTGAGGAACAAGAAGTGTTTCTTTCAGGCACAAGGAAGAGTCACGCAGACTACCCATTTATGGTCGGGCATTCAGGCGACAAAATTGGTCTGAAAACAAGGACGTGAACATGGCACTGTTGAGGTTTAGCCAAGTGATCCTTCCTGTTATCTTCTGCATCTTCAATGCTTGCTACTGGGGAGCAGCCATTGTGTGAGACATCACATCACCTGTTGCATCTTCATCAAACTCACTGCACTTTTTCTCACTTGAGAAATTAATATTACATTACATGTTAATGATGAGTTTAAGTTGTTATTTATCTGAATGATTAATATTGAAATCCAAGTAAGAAAAAAACAATTGCTTTCAAGCAGTGCCCTAAATTTTCATGATATATGAAAAAATAACATAAATTTTTGCAAATTATGTTAATCTGGTTGGCTTTCAAGAACTCATTCTCTTTACAGGCATGTGAATGCTATAGACGCCTGAGTTGGCCTTCAGAAAAGATAAAAAAAAGAATAAACATCTTCCCACCTTGATGACAGCCAAGCCATCCAATGTGTACACTTACTATATCCTCTCCTTACAAGAGGCTACCATTCTTTCTTATTCTGATCTGCACCACACAGTTGAGTCCTTGCTTATTATCTCAACTTGATCTCAATCAGTACATTTCTGTAACTCATATGTAAAGATGCAGTAACTGTACCAAACAGTTTGCAAATCCAAGTAACATATATATACTTGTTACAATAAAATGACACAATAAAATTACTGAATCTTTGACTTGTTCAACATTAGTCTAAGCGTTTTACCTTAGTTGACGACTCATATTTCTCACTGTCCACTACAGTGTTGCTCTTCTTGTTATTTAACAAAGTGCAATCTAAAAGTTCAGAAACATCATAAATAAAAAGCAAAAACTGAGCTAGATAAAAATTTCACCACCATTCCCTTTGAAGTAGTCATTGTTATTATAATGACACACCACTCCCAGCAGATCTGCCACACTTGTAACACTCTCTGGAAATGTTGTTCTGTAAGTGTGCCAAGCACTGGATGCAATGGTCACATATCAACGGCTAGGCTGGAAGAATACTGCCTCTCTATTACCCACAATAGGGAATGGAGTGAGAGGGCAAGGGAGCATCTCTGTATTATTCCTTCCTTCTTTGAGACAAGATATAGAAGGAGAGGAGATCAAAATTTTCTGAACCCAAAAGATGCCTTGTTTTGGCTACCCTCTTTTAAGGGATATGAGCAAGGTATATAATTAGGTGGATATTTTTTCCTTTTCATGTCCTTAACCTGTGGCGCTGGTAAGCTTAACAGAGGCATTAGATGGTCGGTCTCCACCTGTTAGTAGCGCAGGTTAGATTTTTTAAGTGACGCTTTGTTTCTTGCTGAGAGGCTCATGCTGCCCGCGGAAGCTCCTTGTGCATATAACTTTGCAGTCCCGTTGAGGATAGTGTTATGGCAGCACATGAGTGATCTTTGGCCACTCGGCAGTTTTAACAAAGAAAAGTGACCAGCTCGTGCTGGGATCCGAACTCAGGATCCTGAGCTCGTCTGTCCGACCACTAGCCACTAGGCCACCGCCCACTACTATTGTGGCAGAGAAAGCACTAAAGTCCATCAGGATAAAGAATTACGTATATTCAACTGTTTGGTTATGATTGTTATTCATATTGTAAACATTTAATATTGTGCTGTAGAAAATTGGTGACTTAAGATGAAAAGAAATACCTGAAAAAAAGAGAGAGAGAGAGAGAGAGAGAGAGAGAGAGAGAATGTCTACAATATACCAAATTTATCTCTAACCACCAGGTGTTATGTTTTGTTTATAAAAAAATACCAGATTAATAAAAATATGTCCTTCACTGAACACAAATGACTAGTTAAAATATCAAACATCATTATATGCTTCTTGAATCCTTTTCTATTGAATTGCTCTGAAAGACTCTATCTCTGTCTATCTTGATGCTTGTTCCTTCGATCTTCGTGATAGTGGCCACGGCAGAAAAGCTGATTAATTATATCCACACACCTCATTCTTGCACACTAATCCTCTCTTCCTTCCTAACCTAACCTTCTACTATTAAAAACAGTCCATTCTTTCATTTTATAGCAACTTGTCTTTTTATACCTTCAGCATCTTTCCTGGACTAGACTAATAGGTATACTGTACAGACATTAAAAAATAGATTGAAATCTATAGCCTGTGAGATCATTGTTTACAAACACTATCACAATGCAGCTACCAATCCCTGGAAAATCCACGGACATAGCTTCATGTTCGTCATACATGCACAGCTTAACAAAACAAAGTACACACACACACACAACACACACACACACACACACACACACACACACACACACACACACACACACACACACACACTCACCACATGAGCCTGAAGCCTTGTGTGAGCGTAACAATCAATGGTGGGAGTAACAACGCCAGGCCTAGGAGGGAATGAGCCAGCAGGTTGGCAAGAGAAGTGGACTGGAAGGTATCATCAATCCATCCCATCTCTGACAAGCCATGGGTCCAGGGCCAAAGGATCTCCCGCCAACAGATTCCTCTCTCACACCAACGGTCCTCCATGGCTTTCCAGAACCTGAAAAAAGTCTCCATGAGAGATATGGTGTGATGGAGAACTTCATTTATTATTGTACCTGAATTTTCTTTGTTATGGCTGTGAAGTGGAAGTCATATTATGCATGGACGATAGAACAACATGACATTACCGATGATGGTGGTATAGTATTATGAAGTGAATGCTAGGTACTACTGATTTTCTGGCGAAGTGATGTTTTTTATTAAATTTACATGTAGGCAGTGGTTGGTAAAATCATTGAAATGGTGATGATGATGAGGATCATGATGAGTCTCCTTACCTGGACAGCCCTGAAGGTTTTGAGTGATGTAAGAAGACTGCACTGGAAGTAAGGAGGTGTGAGCCAGCCCTTGTGTTGTTGGAGAGGTGGAGGGTCTTGTAGTGGAGCCTGAGGAACAAGGGAAAATATGCTAAAAACGGGGCTTATTGTATATATATAGTACTAAACATGTGCACAATGCATCTTTTTGATCAACCTGTTTCTTTATGAGCAGCTAAAAAAAGAATGGCAGCAGTTTCAATACATAACTTAAAAAGATGAAAATTTGTAAAAGACCACCAAAACTATTGAAACCATGATGTTCATTTGAATTATGAGGCAAAAGTAAATCAAATATTATATGAATAAAACATTGAAGCTACATGTTCTAAATAAAGATATTAAAAATCCCAATTGTAATCTCTAACTAATTATATCATACAATTAAATCAAACAAATTTTAAAAATATAGATATGTAATATAACAGAACGCTACACTCTGTACTCAAAGTAAGAGCAGATTTGGAGGCAAAGTATTCTCGTGGTCCCTCACCTAACAGAGACCCCAACCACCTGGTACACAGCATGGGATGGGATTGGCAGATCCAAAACATCCTGGTAGAAGATCCAATACTCCAGGGAAGAGGGAATGTCACATGCACTACCACTACTACTACTCTTGTTCTCTTTATGCTGCTCACTGAAAAAAAAATGGATTTCAGAACTGTTAATGTGTAATCTCTTGGTGATGTCAAATAATTTACCACTAAAGTGTTGAAACATGCGGATTGTAGAGTAAGGTTGACGGAAACAAATCAATAATAAAACTGGTCAAGGTGTACTGGACACCAAACTCACAAAATGATAGGCAAGAAGTCCTCCTCTTTGGTGACATTAGGCCAACCAAAAGTGCTGATGACCTCACCTTGCACCAGTGAGTAAAGAGCAACCTCTAGCATCTCTCTGTGGAAAAATTGGCAAATCAATACACATGGTATCATAAATAAGACTTAGGTATGCCTCTATTGTGATGCCAATGTGTTCAAATAAATAAGCAAATAGGTACAATATAAAAGAGTATTACATAAACTGCTAGTCTAAATCATTTTCAATTTTACTGGTTGGCAAAGTGATTCTGACAAATTAGGAACAACTCAAATATTTACTTCAGATCAAAGCAGGTCGCATCTGACCATGTGTAATAACAGGAAGAGATCACGTCTATCCCAAAGACCACTTTCTCAATGAGTGATGTGTGGCAGCTTCCACTCTCATCTGGAGAAGATAATTATATTACTTCCTTTGTCTATAATCTTACTAGCAAACAGGGGGGGAGAGAGAGAGAGCACACTACCTATATCCTCAATCCATTCCAAATATCAATACTGGTGGGGGGCTGCAGCTGTTGGCTGTCAGGGTACTGGTGAAACGCTCTGTTCCGATGTAAATGAGAATGGAATCTCTCCTGAATAACAGTTGCAGTATGAACCCTACTGGTCTGTGCCTACTTCACTAGTTCCCACTTGATATGAGCATACGATTATGTGCCACTAGCAGTCAATAGGTAGCTTTAAAAGACGGTTGGATCAGAGTATGGATAGGGATGACAGGTGGGATGGCTAAATATTGGATTATTCCAAGGATGGGGGACAAGGCGCTGCCTCGTGTAGGTCATTTAACTGGACTATTGCAGTCTTCCCATCTCTTATGTTCTTACATCTATTAAGGAAAATAAATTTCTTTACATAGTATTCAAGTATCTAGTCTTTACTTTTTTGAACTCAGGCATCAAAAGACTGCATATTCTACCTTCATTGTCTAGTCCAAATGTGAAGTGGTAACATGTAAGACAGCAAACAGCTCTTCCTTACCTGGCCTCCACACATACAGTCCTGTCGAGTCATTCAGAGCCACAGACAGCAGATCATTGGTTGTGCTGTTTTCCTCCTCTGTGCCATCAAACCTGGGAGATAAGTAGGATTAGTGCTAATAGATGTGACAAGGTGATGTGAGATGAACAAACAGCCTCATGTAATAAGGCAGCTCCTTTCTCAGCATCCTAATCCTTACATTTCCCGCATCAGTTCTCTCACTGTCTCACTGACCCAACCCTACTTTTCTAAAATTGATTCTAATTTTTTTTTTTCCCCCATCCCGTGCCTCACAAACTTTTCTTTTCAATTCCTTATTTTTTTTCCCATTATGCAACAATTACTTCTCCTTTCTTTGTGTGTGGCAATTGTATGCTCCCTTGCCCCTATACTTCACATTATCATTCCATCAAGATAATCTAAAACTTAATGAAATATCTTTTTAAAAACATGTGCTTGAAAAAAAATAGTACAGGTAAAACAGACTTCTGCCACTCACATGACATAGCCAGCCAGGAGAGGCCTGTGTATCAGGTAGCCAGGGTTGCCAGACTTTTCAGAGAGGGCCGGGACCCCTATGTCATCCACAAGATCACTTGTGTTACCTGAGGTATTACTGAAGGTATATATATGGTGGAACTTGACCATGAAGTGCTGGAGGAGGTGGAGCTGGGGTGAGGTAGATAGTGGGGGGAACTTGTGTGGTGGGGGTGTAGCACATGTTAAGTTCTGCTCCGTGAAGGGGCATGCATCTTCATGTGGTACTGGAAACATTGGAACGTTGCCCATGTTAATGGTGGCAACAATGTCCACTATGGCTGGCCCTTCCCATGTCAACTGGTATTCCACAGCCAACACTACATTGTTACACCAGCCACCTTCCACATCAAGATAAGGCAGGGTGAGGGTGCTCTCCTCAAGGGTGGGTGCTGTGTGAGTCCAACCACTGGGTATGCCTCCCCCTTGCACTTTGATGAATTTTGTAATATCTTCTATCCACTCATACTCCACAGAGGTATTCACAAGACCCAAGCTGCTCAGGTTCCCTACGACTTGTAGGAAGCCTGAAGCACCCCCATCAGATGGCTGTAGGTAGCTTGCCACACTCAGGGCTGCTTCAGACTTACATTTTTCTGGAGACATGATAATGATACATTTATGGTTGAGGTCCTTCAGGAATTGCACAGAGAATGTATTCACGCAAACACCATTCAACACTGGCTGGGGGAGCAGCAATGGCCCCTCCACCATTGTTCCACTCATGTCCTTTCCTACTAATACTTGTTCTCCATACACATAATGGGATTGGTATTCCTGTTTTGGAACATGCATTCCCTCCTCCTTGTAACTGTAATGCTTCTGCCCTACGCTTTCCAGGTACTTCTGGTAGTCCCTAATAATCTGGTAAGGAGGGTAAAAAAGGCCCAGGTAAGGAGTATTTTCCTTTAGTGGACAGAAAAAGCTGTGCCACTCTGGGGAAAATGGCCCAAAGTACTTGCAAGTGTGAGTGGCAACCAACTCCTTTTCTTGGTCTTTTGCAGCAGGAGACAAACAACTGTGGGTGTTGATGGAAGTGGTGGCACAATCCTGGAAAAAGATATTAACAATTATAGTCAATATATTTTGATGATAAATAAATTATTATCTCTTTCTTCCTCCCTCACTAACATAACTTGAGGTCTTGCAACCACGAAGATGTATTCATATGTACAGTGAATAATATGTTAATCAACTAAACATCAGCAACTGACCTCATCACAACAACAGCTTAGGTCACAGAGGCTGGAAGTCAAATCACAGGGGCAGGAGGTCAAGGGAGCTCCAGGTGGGTGGTCCAAATGAGTTTCCCAACCCAAGGGCACACTGCTCACCTCTGTCCAGTTGATGGTGAGGTGGACTCCATCGACTAACCATAGGGAAGGACACACCACTAGTATTTAATAGCATTAAACTTGCCGCATAGTTACAAGCAATCATACTAATATAGATGGTAGCTTTAGTGAATTGCAAGTAAATAAAAGTTCTGAAGAGATTCATGCAACGCTCTCTACAGGGATAATACATACATATACAATATAGAAATAAATAAATAAATAAATATATATGTATATATATATATATATATATATATATATATATATATATATATATATATATATATATATATATATATATGCACGTCTGTGTGAAAAACTGTGATTGATATGACTATTCACACTCACCAGTTGAGAGACTTAAGAGAAAAATGTAGAATTCCATATTCTCCATCATAATAATGGCATCCTATTTACTTCGTTTCCAGTTGTTACACAGCTGCCACACTGATGAATGGCTCGTGCAACAAACAATCCTAAATTCATAAGAATTTCTGAAAAAGAAAAAAACATGACAAGAGACTAAAGAGGTTGCCAATTTTGAAAAGAACCTGTTATTTCCCATTAACATAGAAGTTAATAGGACAGTTCCAGAGGCAAGAATGTTAAAGAAGGGATCGGCTGAATTAATTAATACCATTTAACTACAATGTATGGGTGAAGTGCAGTGACACAACTCCATTTGGGTCTTGGTAATCTCTTTGCCAAGATTGATTATAAGTCAGGGATATAATTTCAGTCTTTGATAATTTTGGTTAATATTTCTCACTAAATTTTTCAATGTTACAAAAAAAACCCGCAACTGAGACATACCACACACAGACGTCATTCGTCAGGCTAAAAACAAATTACATTCAAAACGCATCAAAACTTTTCAGGATAAAAGAAACCACGCCCTTGAAAAAATGCCTCGGACTGTCAATTAGCCAACTAAGGATTATCTGTATATAATCCTTGGCGCTGGCTGACCGACCCACGGTTCAGTTCACTCCTATTCATGGTACTTTAAATTAAAGTAAATGTCACGTATAACATCATAACTGCCACGTAATGTCCGGGCTCTGAAAAGTCAAGTTCCCCTAAAACTACTATCATAAAAATTTTCATATCTTTTCATACCTATACCATTCAAGTGTTGATTTCTCACTCATACCTCCTGTAGCCATTCTTTGTCTTGCTTTCTTTTCCACACACAGTAAGAGGTAATAATGGCAAAGAATGTACATCAACTGAAAGAAAAACTGGACTGGAGTCACTGGACTAACCTAAACTGAATGAACTGAAGCACAGACTGCCTCCCAGACGAACCTCCAGTTCCTGACTATGCAGTCTAAAGACTAATAGTTCACAGCAAACTACATACACATAGCTGCCTCAAAAGCAGTGCCGATCCAGTTAGGACTTAGGACCACACAGGTGTAGCCCAGGCTGTATAGTTTATACTACAACTAAGTAAATACAAGGACATGCACAGTTATATGCACGTTTTACAAATGATATTAATAAGGTTCCATAAGCACCGTAAGCAAGTAGACGTTTTCATGTAACCTGTTGTAACTTGTAACGCGTCAATTTAATGAATTTATCTGTCAAATGTTTGGAATTGTAACCTTGGCAACAGCTGCTCCTTTCATACACTTTCTTGTTTTTTTTGTTTTTTTCAAATACAACTAATAAACAAACACACTCACGTGTTTGTTTGTAGTATTTTACACAAGGCAATTTTCTTTACCACACTAGTAATTATATGATACTACGAAAGAAAATGTCAGAAAACGTATATATATTTTTTAATACAACAAATTGAATACTGCTGCCCTAAACCTATCCAGTAATATATGTTAGGTTATAATATACTATACATTTTATTTTTTATCTGCAAAGGTCACCCAACTGATAATTTATGTGAAAATGTATTCATTATCAGGTGTCATGTGTTGTCTATCATCAAGTATTTTCTGGCGCGTTCTTCAGCCAGTATAAGCGTGTATCATTCCTAGACTACCGTGACAAGTGTCCAGCATGTAATATTTAAACATTACCGCATACTTTTAGGAAGATGTAATCAACGCATTCAACATCACGTCATCACGACAGGATTGAGGATTTCTTTCATGACTCCGGCCGCCGCGTAGTGATGTGTCGTTCGTGAACGAACCGGTTCATAGAGCCGGCTCTTCCAGATGAACGATAAGAGCCGGATCTTTGCCTTAAGAGCCGTTAGACAGCTGTTTGAGAGCCGTTTATGCTTAAGTTTCTAATTTTTCCATTTTTTTGCAATTTTCTAACAAAATGCAATGATTAACGATTCTTAATATTTATAATAATGATAATAATAATAATAGTTACGAGTATGAGGCCTAGTTATATGAACTCGTGTGTCAAAACGTGTCTTTCATAGAGTGTAAATGTTATATCAACCAGGTATATTTTTTTCCATAGTTTGTTTTTTAACACAAAACTGATGTTCTCATTATAGCTCGAGAACTATAAGGTATATGTACAATGACTACGAATAGACAAAGAGTGAATATGAACCAAACTTTCTGTTACATTTAAAAATGAAATTACTCTTTATACAATGAAGGAAATATTTTTTTATTACCTGTGAGTAAAATAAAAAATCTAACTACACTAGCTGATACGCCTTATAAAATTATTTAAATGATTATAGGTGCATTTTTTCTGTCAACTAATCGTTGACGTTTTTTCCTTATAACTCGAGAACTATGAAGTTGACGTAAAATTACTACGAGTACCTCAAAAAAAGTATGTGAGAGCCGAAAGAGCCGTTTGGAAGCCGGAAAAGCCGGCTCTATTGAGTGAACGAGAACGAAAGAATCGATTCTCTGAAAAGAGCCGGGATTCCCATCACTGCTCCGGCGGACGGAGCGGAAAAAACAAAAAAGTTGAGGGGGGGTCCTTTACACCAAGGATTATATACTGTTACTGTTACTACTACTGTATATAATCTTGCCTTACACCCATGCCCCTGTCCACCCAGCAGTGAACAGGTACCGGGTGTTAGCCAAAGGTTGTGACCTGCCTTGGCGAGGTGTGAAAGGGTGCCGATACAAAGGCTATACCCGCGATCCCCAAAACAAGTACACAACAGTACGAATCTTTTCCTTGACTGCTACGTGATGTCGCAACTCGCCCACGTCTTCTGTCACTGTCACTTGCCTTACTCTTTACTGTATGCTTATATTTATAAATGTTTTCAAAGTATGCGATTGATAACTAGTTGAAAATTTATCTGTAAGTTGACAAAAAGACCCTCTATATTCTTGTGTTGTGTTCAAATGGCATCAAATACCACAGAGGGTAGAGGGCAACCATCAAATGATGATGGTCTCAACGTGTCGAAAGGTGACTCAAAACTCTCCAGAATACCACTCAGTAAGTCAAGATCCATTACTTTCTTGTTTTTTCCTTTACCACAAGCATGTCTAACAATGAAATTCAAAGTGACAGCAATGTGTTCATTGATAATATGACTAACAACACATCACTTGCATGGAGAAAGAATGCTGTGAGACAACTCATTATATATGTTACCACAAGAATGATCTCACCATATACAATTCAGCACAGTATTTCCGGCATAGAAGAAAAATGTTTTAGAAAAATGTGCACTTCCTATTACTAAACTAGTTTTTCTTGTCACACAGTTTGTAGCTTTTGTAAAATAATACCGTATTTCCCAGGGTAGATTCGTTTCTTGAACCACTCACTATTTTGGACAACTATATTTTTCTGATAGATTTTGATGTGTTTTGAATTAAACTGATGTTTGTTTGTCATGCCATACAGCCTTTATTTTTTTTCCCCTTCCTCAATAAGTAGAAGGTCAAAATTACCACATAAAAAGTCAAATTGATTAAAAACCATCAAAATCAGTAAGAAAAAATAGCTTTGTAACCTTAACCCTCCCAGAGTTGCAGTTAAATAAGCCAACCTAACCTAAACAATCCTAACCAAACCCAACCAAACCTAACTAAACCTAGCCAAACCAAACCTAACCTAACGTAACCTAAGCCAAGCTTAACTAACCTAACCAAACCTAAGCTGTTACAAGCAGATTAGAGCTTCAAACATTGAGCCAAACTTACCTAATGCATAATTTGCGTGTGGGGTAGAGTTCACCAGTACTCTTAAGGAAGTGTTGAACTCTTTCATCCTTAGGGTGCGCTCTGCTAGATAAGCTATCACTGCATTGCCAAGACTCTCTATTTTAACTGAGTCGCCCATTTTGAAAACTGTGGGCGATATGAAATAATGAGATGTGATTGGCGCAAGAATTATTGTGACTAAAAAATTTATTTAATTGGCTATCATGACACGACTCCACTTGTTCCCGCTAGATGTCGCAGTCACACTGTTCATGCAGTTACACCTTACCAATGGCGTATTATTGTTGCTACATTTTTCCAATATTTTTCAGAAATATTAAATATTTGTATTTCTTTCTGTAATTCAGTGGCATGACTGTGTGAAGTAATCTAAACAAGTTTCTGAGGTTAAATTTGCAGTGCATTATAAAGGTAAAGAGATATCGAGTGGTTAGAGAACCTAATATTATCCTTTTCCAAGCATATTCCAAGAAGCTACACATCATTATTCATAAACTGGGAAAAGCATTCATTGAACCAAAAACAGTAATGTAATAAATAGTCTCACTCTTGTGGCTTCTAGGAAAAATATTAGAAAGAGCAGTAAACCTAAGCATTGAAATATAAATGAGATTGCTTTTGGTGGAATTATTACACCAATCATTTACATAAATGAGACTTGGGTGTGGAATGAGAGGATCCCAGGAGTAGAAATAAATTACCTTAGAAAAGCTTGTAGTGGGAGAAGGGAGATGGTGGAAGTATTAAAACTATGTATAACAATTTTAGTATGTCTTGTAAGGGTGAAGGAATGTAATGTGGAATGATTGACAGGAACAAATATGGCATGCTAAGACAGTTTGGCCTCATAGAAAGAATGGAAGGAAATGAGATGACGAAGGGAGGGTGGTGGATGCAAGAGTAAAATAAGAGAGTGCTAAACTATGTGAGAGTAAGTGGAGAAAGGAGAACAAAAGGATTAGGGCATGCAAGGAGGAAATGTAAGGACACTTAGGACAGGAATGAATGGAGACTTTGCCATGGCTATCCCTTGGGAGGAGGGGAGTTCTGAGAAACATCACATCACATAGCTAGATAGAAACTCATTGATGTATAAAATGGGAAAAGTTCATATACACTTAGCCAAGGAAAGTTATTATCTAGTGATGTTCAGTAATTATAATATTTTGATTTTTCTTCCATCCACATTTAGTTCCTGACAACTTGGAGGATGAGCTGGAAATGGTGGAGCAGTTTGTGGAGGAATTCAGACGTCGATATGGTGGATCACTGAAGCTAGCATTCCAAAAAGATACACTGAAGAACATCTTGTACAATGCTAATGATTGTCCAGTGAGAGAGGTGAGTTGTGTATGTGTATTTACCTATTTGTAGCTACACTCGTGTCATCTTGTATCCATATCTGTATTTTTCCAATCTTTCCTTTCAGTTGTTCATTCTTTGCCATTATCAGCCTTTTCCTTCAGTCCATTCCAAGTATCTATACTTCTTTGGGAAAGGTTGTACTTTTATTTGTTTTGTTCAAGCAAATTCATTTTTGCAATTTTTTCTTGTTACTTCATTTCATTATTTGATTTTTTCTATGTTTTCTCCAGGTTGTTCATCAATTTTTATATTATAATTAGTCTTCTCTTCCTCTTCTCTTTTCAGTGTTGTCAGTTGCATTTCTTTTTTATCTATATTCCAGTTTTGGTCTAATCTACATTTATTAATTCTGGACTTCATGGAAAGCCTCTGAAAATAATAATTTGGGTTATTCGTGAATGTGTTCAGTTTCATGCTTTGCAAATTTAAAAGGCACCTGTTACTTCTTCTATAACAATCAGTTGAATATAAATTTAGTGATTATAAGAGTGAAACTGTTGTCATTAAATTTTGGCAGTGTAAATACTGTTTGGTGAAATAATGAAGTAAGCTTAGCAGTGACAATGAACATAAGTTTCACATTCAGAGAAAGACCCAGAAGGAAGAAGAGCATACTAAGTAACATTGATACTTCTGATATTTTCAGAGGAAGCTACTCGCCATATATTTGCATCATGACAGCAATGATACCTTCTGCTCAGAGGTGCTCTCTTCCGATCGTGTTGTTGCATATGTCAATGCAAACTTTGTGGTGTGGGGTTGGGACTTCACATCCAGCAAACTGAAATGCAGGTTTGTTTTGCTCATACCTTTATTTGTTTATTCAAATTATCCCTGAAATTTTTGTAGATACATTGTTTCTGTTGCCCCATTAAATTGGTATGTTAGTTGGTTATGAATATAGATAGAGATTATTGTTATTATATTACTGTCCTGTGGTGGTGGCTGCAAGAATACTACCACTGTATTTCCTGCTGATCTTATAAGGCAGCAAGTGAAGGACCAAGGGGCTTGGGAAGCCCCTCCTCTGTATTCTCTCTAATGAAAATACATGTGCAGAAGAAGAAGGGAGAATAAAGTCCCCCCTATAGGATATTAGCTATGCAAATAGAATTGCTACATTATTTATATAGAAAATATTAAGGCATATAATAATTTGTTTTTATCAATTCATTTTTTAGGGCCACAAAACCGATATCTGGATATGTGAGTTGGAAGCTAGCACACGAATTGTTTAATTTAAGTGATGACCGGCTGCCATTGCTGATATTGATCATCCGTGCCAAATACGGCTTGGAGGTGCTGTCTTATATACATGGTGGGTGGCAACCATTGTGAGGATTTGTCTCTGTCTCAACACACTCTGTGTTAATATATTTTATTCAGTATGCAGGAAAGTCTTGCTGTATGAGTTGATAGAATGTGAGAAATGAATAGTATGAGCAATGTATTTTTGGAAATCTTCGTTATAGAAATTTCATCTAGCAGTCATCCTTCAACATTCGCGTATTTGATTATTTGTGGGAAGGCTTTACCGTAAGTAGCTATGAGAGGGCTATGGCCAGGGATCAAATCCCTGACAGGACACTCAACATACAATAAATCTATCCCCATAATACCTGTAGTTCATAATAGGTGACAAAAGAGATGGAGCAAGAAGCATGGGAAACCCCTCCTCTGTATAATATTGGAAATATCATTGCAGCATCTGATAGACCTAATTAAACTCTACAACTGTCATTATGAATATTGTTCCAAGACTAACAATTACGCAGTAAAATTAAACATTATACTTTTACCAAAACATGACTTTCTTCCTCTATTTCTCGAAAGCTATTAGAGATATTGAAAACATCATTGCAGCATCTGATAGACCTAATTAAACTCTACAACTGTCATTATGAATATTTGTTCTAAGACTAATAATTATGCAGTAGAATGAAATGGTATTTTTTTTCCAAAACATGACTTTCTTCCTCATTTTCTTGAAAGTTATTATAGATATTGGAAATATCATTACAGCATCTGATAGATCTAATTAAACTCTACAACTGTCATTAGTAATATTTGTTCTAAGACTGATAATTACACAGTAAAATTAAATGCTATATGTTTTCCAAAACACGACTTTCTTCCTCATTTTCTTGAAAGCTATTAGAGATATTGCGGAGTGCTGTGAAATGGCAAAAATATGCGCAATATCAAAATTAATAGGTCCTACAGAAAACAGCGAAATACCAGGACCCCGAAAACTGAATCGCGATATAACTGGGGATTAGTGTACTTTCCTACAAAAATAAGTGCATTGGGGGAGTAATGTCTCCATGAATCCTAAAGATTGGGTTTCTGAATGTGTGAGGGTAAAAGGGAGGTGATTGGGTGAATGTGTTAGCATTAAGTGAAACTATACCATCTGTGTTGACTATAGTTTATTTTTATCAATTAGATTATAAAACTCATGCTCAAGTGCTGTACCATGCATCATCCGATACATAATTATCAGAAAGCTTTTAAAATTGCACATGTTATGCATCTGCTTGCTTTCTTTTATCTATCCTTTCTACCTCCAGGTACTAGTAATGTGAATGATGTAATGAACTGCTTCATGGTCGCCAAAAAGGTGTTTGATGACAACCTCACCATTGAACTACAAAAGGAAGAAGAACAGGAATGCAAAAATAATGTCTCTTGGAGCATTCCATGGACACAAGCGACGGATACAACATTGGTATGGTGTCATTAAGTCTTGCTTAAGATACAAACTTCCTAGATTCCACATTTGAAAATATAATCTGGTAATATTTTGAATAAAACGAGACAATTGGGAAGCAGAACTGGTGCTTTGGCAGAGGAGATGGTTGAGTTTGTTGCAGTACACTGGCTAACCACAGATGGGAGTGATAGGTATTAGCAAGCCACCTCATGCAGTGAAGTATATGCAGAAATGGCAAAGGATAAATGTTCACCTTGGTTTTGATACTGTGTTGACATCTCTTACACCTGATGTCATTCATGACTTCTTTTCTATTCACTTTTCTCATTAGCTTTGTCATCATGTTTTCTAAATATTGCTCAGTGTGTATTTGTATCTGATACATGATGGTTACAGTAAGGTTTGTTGTAGACAGAGTTTTGTGAATGATCAGTTTGCTTTCACATCTGGTGGCTTCACGGTGGCTGTCTAGGGCACAATGCTTTGTCGTGCACACACACAACAAAAGGCGATGAATCTCAGATAACATCTTTTCTTCAATTTTTATCCTCTTCATTATCTTTGCATTGTAAGCAAGTGTAGTCACTCCCTCCAGTGTGTCATTTATATGAATTGGAAACATTAATCCCTGTGGGACTCCCCTGATCACGTTCCTCAATTCTGACATATTGTTATGTGTGCATTTACCTTATTGTGACATACAGGAAAAGAACTTTGCTCATACTGTGTTATGTGTGTGTGTGTGTCTGTGTGTGTATATATATATATATATATATATATATATATATATATATATATATATATATATATATATATATATATATATATAATATATATATATATATATATATATATATATATATATATATATATATATATATATATATATATATATATATATATATATTTACCTAGTTATGACATACAGGAAAAGAGCTATGCTTGCACTGTCTAGTCTCTATATTTACTATTATCCAGTTTGGCTTTGAATGCACTTATATTCCTTGGTGGACCACTTTTACATCAAGTTGTAACATATTTCTATAGTTCTGTGCGGAAAGCGTGCATGTGTGTGTGTGTGTGTGTGTGTGTGTGTGTGTGTGTGTGTGTGTGTGTGTGTGTGTGTGTGGATCGATGCTCCTTTGAAAGACCAGATAGTGTGTGCCATAGCCATAGAGGTAAACAGGCAAAGGTATGTATATATATATATATATATATATATATATATATATATATATATATATATATATATATATATATATATATATATATATATATATATATATAATCTTTGTTTTCAGAAAGTATCCCCAGAGGAGGAAAGAAGACTGATGTTGCAAAATAAATCGAAAGAAGAGAAGGATAAAGCCATAAAAGAGGTATGAGCTTGCATGGATCTCTAATCTCGTATCTTTTTCTAACATTAGATATGTACAGTTTGTTTTATGGAAGGGTTATATTTTAAGTGCCAACACGTAATCAAATTTGTATCCATCTATCTATATAGCTGGCTTGTATCCTCTGTAGCAGAGGTTAGCCACGACAAGGTGTTTAGGGTTAGGGGAGACATTACTCTCCACTCCCTCTATGCTTTGTCTTTTTATAGGAGAGAATATAGAGGGGGGGCTTCCAAGATCCCTTGCTCCTTCCCTTTTGTTCACCATTTATGATTCGCAGGGAATACGGTGAGAGTATTTTTGCAACCTCACCACAGGGTTACTATAATCAAATTTAATGTCTCTACATTGTATTCCTGTATGAACTAACTGTACAGAAAACCTGTGTTATAGTGTTGCTTTAACGGGCATTGCTTGAAATATATGCATCACCCAAATGTTAAAGTGAGTACAGTATCAGTAGTTAATGAATTAAAGATGTTTACTTGACCATGTGTTTGCCAAATTCTGTGAAATTATTGTAAAGGACAGATGGATGAAGTACTTATTATTGACTTATATAATGTCAATCGGTGTTCAGAAGCAGCATATGTACAACAAACTTATCAAGCTTTTATTCAAGTGATTGATGTAATACAGGAGAGGGAAAGTTGGGTCGATTGTGTCTACTTTATGTTATTTCACTAACTTGTGGATATTTGAAACATAACTATAATGTTAAACAAGGACTTTTTGTAATATGTAGAATCAATCATAGAATGAACTAGGTCTTATACTCTGTTAGGAACAAAGGGTGGCACACTATCTCAGAATCACACTGTTTCAGAAACTGGTTCAGGCTGTGAGCATTGGAGATGTGAATACAATCCTGGCCATTCGTAACCAGGTTGAAGACCTAACAGTATTAGTAGAGACATCCCATCAAAAAACTACAACTTGGTGCTTGCTGACCCAGGCAGCCTCAAATGGCCACACCAATCTACTAGTCCCTCTGCTGGATGCTGGCCTGAGTGTGGAGGGTCAAGGCAGCACCAACTGGACGCCCCTGATGGTGGCTGCACGCCACGGCCACCACGATATGGTTGTGGAATTATTATCTCATGGTGCCAATCCTCTTGCAAGAGATCAAGCAGGTATTTTTGTTCTTAATATAAGACATTGATAAGAAAACAAACTAAGTATTAGGAAAGTTTTGGTTCACCTCTGTATGACAAAAAAAATATTAACAAATTTGATGTTCCAACATCAGGAGTGTATACAGACAGTCCAGCAATAAATCTAAACAAATGTAGTGGTGGCACAGTAAAAGTTAACGTAAGTGTAGTGTGTTTCTACAGTAATCTAATACTTAATGATATTTATATAATTAATAGATAAAGTATATATGATCCACCCGTGAAAATAGAGAACTATGTTTGATTGCAGGAGCTACTGCCATCTACCATGCTGCATTTCTTGGACACTTAGCATGTGTTGGTGTTCTTATCCCTGTCACCCCAACCACCATTACTGACAAAGAAAGGCGCACTCCTATCCATGCTGCCAGTCTCAGGGGTCATTTGTCAATTATTAAACTACTGCAAAATTCAGGCTGGAAGCTGAATGCCGTAGATAACTATGGCAATACAGCACTCCACATGAGTTCCTGGTTTGGCTCACTGGAGGTTGTTAAGTACTTGGTGGACTCCAAACTCAACCCATACAAGAAGGATGAAAGCAAACTCATGCCACTAGACTATGCAGTACGTGAAGGTCACCATCATATTGAAAGGTGGTTGATGAAGGTGCGAGGTGACCGTACAATTGATCTTTGCCACACTCAGCTGCTCATAGTGAGTCTCAAACCCAAATTCACTGTTGTAAATGTTGTTTAATATGTGTGAAAATTTTCCTTGTAGAAGTCTATTTGAAAGTGTGTTTAGTGAGTAGCAAAAGGTGTCAGGTAAAGTTATGAAAAATTACTATATGTTTATGGTACAAATGAAAGTGAATTATAAGCATTGGATTTTTTAAATTATTATTATTATTATTTTATTTTAATTTTTTTTTGTTCAGAGGCAAGTTATAAAGGATTAAATAATTTCATCTGAAAATGGAAGTATTGTTTCTGCTGCTGCTGTTGTGATGATGATCCACAAATGAAACAACATTTAAATAGGACCAATTGTTGAACTTTAATTGGACATATTTTGATCATGGAGAAAGGCTCCATTTCTGCTTCTAAATATTATTTAATTTTATGTTTATATTACAGAGGTCATATCAGAAGTCTGGAGAAGAAACCTTTACAAAGCTCAAGGATTGTTTGTCAACAGGTGATGTTGAAGGAATAGCAACTTTTTCTTTCACAAGTGATCCCCATTTGATGTATGAGAATGGCATGACTGTTCTCCACTTGGCTGTCAATGAACCTTATCATAGCTCAACGTGTACTGCAAAACTCCTGGATGGTATAGTTCATCCTCATGTGGTGAACTTTGATGGCCTCACACCCCTTGATTTGGCACGTCAGTTATATGAAAGATGTGGTGAGTATAAGTAAGAGAACATCTGCTGAGAAGGCATAAGGTGTGTACCCAGTTTATACAATTCAAGGGAGTAGTCTAGCTCAGGATAGAAGGATGGTGTAGACTTACTGTTTATCAGATTATTGCATTATTATTTGAAAATACAGAATTGGGGAAGAAAAAATTTGGAGGGAGAGTTTAATGATTTTGGAATCTTCATATGAATCAGGAAGCTTCTTGTCATTACGCAACTGGCTTAAGGTTTAACTTGCACTGGAGGATTGAATTGACGACAAAGTTACTGGGGTTTTCCTTGATTTTTTTCTCTTTATATATATATATATATATATATATATATATATATATATATATATATATATATATATATATATATATATATATATAATGAGTTTCGTTTCCTTTGTGTATTTTTAAAAAGTTATTTTATTTGTTTATTTTGTTTATTGATTTTTTTTTTTTTTTTTTTATAGAACATTTACAAGTCCAAATGGAGGACCCAACAGGCAATTTTGAAATGGATCCCCATATCTCCCCCACCCTAACTATGCCACTGATTTCCCTTACTTTCAGTCTCTTGTTTAGAAATTAATAAAACAATTTAGGTTTACATTATTATTACTAACACTATCACTACTGTTATCACTGACTTAATTCATAGCACCTTGATTATTGACTATTGAGCCACTGTTAGTCCTATCATTAGTATAATTAGTGTTGGTCTTATCATTGATTAAAGTGGTATTGAAGACTGAACTGACTAATGTACACGTAGTAACATCTCTGCCAATCTCACCTAGAATTTTATCTTTTTTATTCTTTTAATGATTCATGTTCTAAAAACACTCACAAATTCATCTTATGGTGAGTGACTAGGTATTGAACCCCTGATGGAGCTACTCAAATTATGCAACACTTTAATGGTCAAAATACAATGATTGCTAAAGCCCAAATGGATTTTGATTGACCCTTCCTGTCTCAACATTACATTCTTTCTTGTGATTATAAACGTCTACTTCTTATTTCAGAGTGGGAAAAGTATGATGAGATCATCAAGATTCTGGAGAAGCATCAGTGCCCAAAGGTAAGTCTTGTTCTTTAAGTTTCTTCAGTATGTGGCTGTTATACAGTAGTTACTAATCTCAACCCCAACACAAAGATTATTACTATTGTTCATTTCATATAAGTATTTCTCCCTTCACCATAAGTTGAACCAAACGATGACATTTTCTTACAATGAGAGAACTGAAAATGTAAAGAGGAAGTATAAGAAAAGGAACAGAGTGAGTCAGTTCACTATGGCCATGCCCTTGATGGGGTTCCAGGGAACAATCGTCAAAATAGACAGATGGATAGAGATGAAAAAGGTGAAGTAAAACTATGAAAGTACAATTAAACCCCGATTTAGAAAGGAGCTATGTTCTTTATCTTTACTTTATCTCTATATAGTACCATTAGCCCTGTGGTGGATGCTATAAGAATTCTGGTTTTGCTGCTTGATATGAAAATGAACCAAGATGATTATTATGAGGTCTTGGATGACAATTTAATGGAAGCATTTCAGATCACAGGTTGTTGCACCATGGTGTTTATCCTGACTGGCATCCTCTACTCTGATAGTCTTCTTTCCACAGATGGATGGGTCCCCAGAAGAACTCTATGAAAAGCTACTAATGGTTATCAGTGAAAGTGATAATGTGAAGGAAGTGTCCCGTCTGCTTTGTGCTGGTGCCCCAATGGAGCTGGTGGGATATTTTCCCAGTTCAGCCTTGCAGTTGGCCATCACCAATGACCGCTCCAGGATATTCAACCTCCTGCTGGCATCAGGGGCATCTCTCACACCACGTACTGAAGGATTCAACCTGATGCAGCAGGCCTGGTACTCTGCCAACACCACTCCCAAGCTTTTGTGTGCCATCATCAAGGCAAGTCATACTAGGATCCAAGTTCAGGTAGAAACTCATAACCAAAAGATCTTTATATCTGGTATTTTTCTAGCTACTGCTAATTGTTAGTAACTTTTATTGATTTTCAAGTTATTCCTCCTCAGGCCTTCTCAATGCAACTAAAGAGGGAGCGAGACCGCTTACCACGGTATACCAAAGGGCTTCGTGAAGATCTTGCTAAGTTGATTGCAAGTGTTGATGGAGATACTCCATGGGAAGCTTGCTGGCAGAATGGAAGTACTAAGACAGAAAAATTTGATAAGAGAACAATGACTAAATTAACTTCATTTATGGTGTTGGCTGTGCGTGCCAACTGTCCACTTGTTGCAGGATTTTTACAGTGGGCAGGGGCAGGGGCCTTCCTTAGTGTGCCTCAGAAAACCACTCCACTGCATGCTGCCTTGGAGGAAGGCCACCTCACCCTAATGGAGACAATGATACAGAATCTTGGAGGATCGCTGTACATACCAGATGCTCAAAACCGCCTTCCAAAGGATATGAGAAACATGACACCAGCTCTGCTCATGAAGCTGGAGAAGGTAAGTCCACAAATATACAGATCTCACTCCTCACTCCATTTTATCATCTTTGTCTCATCTCTTCCTCTTCTGTCTGATTCCAATACACCTTCCTTCCTTCCTTTTTCTTCCATTCTTAAACACATTCACTCTTAACTTACTCTACCGTGTCTCTTTCCACTCCATTCCCAATTATTTTGTTTGTTTTTTCATATACACTTGTCCTCATACATTCACGAATTATATTCTCACAGTTCTAGTTTTGTTTGGGATACCTTGGAGAGAGAAAAAAAAAATATATATATACATATAAATATATATATATATATATATATATATATATATATATATATATATATATATATATACAGTGGAACCTTGACTTACGAGTGCCCCAACATACGAGTATTTTGAGACACGAGCCGTCACTCAGTCGATTTTTTGCTTTGAATTGCGAGCCAAAATTTGAGGTACGAGTCAGCGTCAGGGCTACGTTCTTCTGTTGCAGCTGCTTTCTTTTTAACGCTAGCAGCAGTACAATTTCTGCAATATTTACGTCTGAATCCGTGTCACAGGCGCCGTTCATTTAATAGCACTGAAGCAGGATGAGTGTCTTGACTGTCTTCAACGTAGGGAATTCTGCCTTTGTTTTGATAGAGTTGGTACAGTTCGGTTATATTTACCGGTTCGGGCGTTGCCGAATGATGTCTTGGCGCCGACTCGGCACTTCATCGTGTGACCACAGCGTCGACGAAATATTCCAGCGAGACGAGGTCGACAAAAAATTGTCCGTGTGACCCGGCCTTTAGTGAACACAGCCATACACCCGCCCAGCTTTCCCGTGCAAAATTCGTTCTCTGCTTGTGTTTACCTCGCCGCGTAAGGATCTCTGTTGTGCTCGCGTTCTGTGCTTTTGTGCATTTATTTTACCAAATTTCTTGTTTGTAACCATGGATCCTAAGAAAGTGAGAGGAAAGGACGGCAGTGCAAAGAAGAAAAGGATGATGTCCATCGAAATAAAGCGTGAAATCAAAAAAACATGAGCAAGGTGTGCGAGTAATCGACTTGGCGAGGCAATACGAGCGCAGTACTTCTACGATATGTACCATATTGAAGCAGGAGTCGATAAAGGCTATAACACCAGCCAAGGTCGTTAAAATAATTTCTAAGCTCCAGACCTCTGTCCATGAAAAGATGGAGAATCTGCTATTGATGTGGGTGAGGGAGAAGGAGCTTGCGGGAAATACCGTGACGGAGGGTATCACCTGCGAGAAGGCACGAGCCATTTATGCTGATTTGCTTTACATTCTCTTTTATTATGTTTTTATACAATATTTGTTATTTATAAATACATTTTTCTTATTTAAAAACACGTAACAAAAAATTGGGTGGTATTTTGGGGGCTGGAACGGATTAATGGCATTTCAATTAATTTCAATGGGGAAAATTGATTTGATATACGAGCAAATTGAGTTACGAGCTCGGTCACGGAACGAATTAAACTCGTAAGTCAAGGTTCCACTGTATATATGTATATATATATATATATATATATATATATATATATATATATATATATATATATATATATATATATATATATATATATATATATATATATGTATATATATATATATATATATATATATATATATATATATATATATATATATATATATATATATATATATATATATATACACACACACACACACACACACACACACACACACACACACACACACACACAGTAGAACCTTGCAATACAAGTTTAATTCGTTCCAAGACAGAGCTCGTATTGTGATTTACTCATTTTACAAATCTATTTTTACTATTGAAATTTATTGAAACGTAATTAATTCGGTTTCAACCAAAAAACATCCCCAAATTTTTTTTATGGGTTTTTAAAACAGAAAAAGTGCACATCGTGGATATGCTTCAGTGTTATTGGCTTGTTAAGTCCACTACACACACTCCTCTCTCATGGTTTTTTTTTTTTATCATTTCCTTCTTCAACTCTATCGTAATAATCTTTTTTCTTTTTATTAGCACCATGCTTTGCGCTAACTTTCTTCAGACTCATGTCTAACACATTTAATTTGGACCAAAAAAAAGCCACGAAACAGAGAAAAATCACTAAAACAAAACGATCGCAATGTTGCCTCAATGAGATCAAAACGTGAACTGTGAGAGTGGAGACTGTTACTGTTGGGGGAGCGCGTGCAAGCTCAGTGCTAATTATCGGCTATTAGGAATCTTGCTTGTACAGTAAAACCTCGATATAACGAACCAATTGGGGTCGGGGGTCTGATGTTATATCTGATAATTCGTTACATCCGAAGTTTGGTAAAAATACTGAACGAGTTCGCTATATACGGGGTTTCATTCGTTAAGACATGTTCATACAGGAATCCTCGAAGCCATTTCTCAGTGGGTAGTACTGTAGGTAGTAGGCACATAGTAGGTAGCAAGTGCCAAGAGCACGAGCGCGACCAACCCTTCACAGTGGACTGAGTGGTGTGTGTGTCGGTGCATTCATGTTCAAACAAAGTGGTGAGTTCAGCCGGCTCACCCCACGCCTCAGATATAATGAACTTTGGTTCGTTATATCCGATTTGGTTAGGTCGGGAAATGACATTCGTTATATCCAAAATTCACTATAAGCGGATTTGTTATATCAAGGTTTTACTGTACTGCGGATTTCCACTCGTATTTCAAGACTAAAATACTCACA